>JAODAL010000702.1:0-281424 GCA_025379985.1 Phyllomedusa bahiana
TTGTTTGCACTGAACCCCAAAGCACAGCCCCTTGTTTTCATCTTCCAGGACGGAGAATGCAAAGCTTTTTGCGAAATACCTATTAACTCCTTCATGTACAATCGGATGCCACCACTGATACTACCTGCATGTAATAAATAATAAAACAATTACAAATAGAAAAACAATTATTAGTTTGTTAGTAGCCCTGTAGCCATAAAATATTAATATTATGAATGTATTTTGCACAAGTGTGGTGTGCACATACTAGGCATATTTTTAAGGTAGGAAAGCAATAATGCTAAAAAATAGTGAGGAAAAGTATCTTGTATGGTATTTCAACAGTATAAACTGATTTTTGTTTAGAGTACAAAACGCAGGCATCACTGTACTTTTCATGTATATTAATCTTCAACCTCTTCTTGATTGGTGAAGAATTTCACACAGATGAAGCATTAAAATACATTTACTTGTTATGAATTTTACCACTTTTGAGTCAATTGGAGAGTTCAGAAAACAGAATTGAAATTATCCTATAAATTGTAATCCTCATTAGTGGACCAAACAAAGTTGTCTTAGCACATAGTTAGTGGATATTCCCATAGTTTAGAATATTAGGTACTTCCATTGAAGCTCCAATATTATCAGTTGGTGGCCCTTGGGTCACACACTATCAAGTATGTATCTTCTGACATGGCTTGATAACATATCAGTAGAAAACTATGAATCTTTAGTAGTTTTGTACAACAAAATCCATTTATTAGATCCCATGTCTGCACAATACACACCAGGAACATTTTCCTGCCACACTTCTCTCCAAAGGTTTGAGTCCTCTTTTTCTCCATCTTCATCATCTAAAACCTTGTGCATAGCAAGGAAGGCCAATGGTAACACCATGCCTAAATGGTTCTTTAGCACATCAGGACTGTAGCGGCTAATGGCATGAACTGTTAAAGTGCATCCTGTTCTATATGCAGGCTCTATAAAATATCACACAAGAGCATGTCGTTATTGCAATAATCAGTTACCAGTTTACATGAAATGCTGCTATGTAGAAATTAAACTAGCTTACTTCAATAACTGAAGTCATAATTATCTGACTGCAGTTCATAGAATCTTTCTAGATAGTCATTAACTAATCTTTGCTCTTAATGTAAGCACAGTTTTGTTATGGATAGTTTTTTTTCTGTAACAGGTTGTTGGCATTTTCTATACCTATGTACGTAATAGTTCAAAATACATTAGACAGGAAGAGATCTGTTGAAATAGAAAAACATCGCTCACCTTCCTTTTCCATGTACCAGTCACTCAACTTCTGGAGAAGTTTCTCAGTGCTAGTATCCCGGGCAGTCTGCAAAAAAATACATTAGAAATGCATATTGCTAGCACAGATAAAGGCAGTTTAAATTCAGTCTGACTAATGCAGTCTATAAAACCTACCCGGACTAAATGTCCCAACGCAAATGCATATGACTTTTGAAGTACACGGTTACGATCACATAGTCCGTTTAATAAAGCACTCATAAGTTTACCTGTTTAAAAACAGTTTAAAAAACATTAGACAATTTTTTTCCCCTACTGAATTATGTAGCATAATGCACCAGGCACCACAAAACGTTTTTGAAAGAGAATTTATATGAAACAGAATCACGGCTACACTGTGTAAACAATTGCCAAGCAATATTGCAGCAGGCTCTGTTTATGCACATGGTGCTGTACTTGGAACTCCTATGAAAACAAATGTATAGAGCATAGCATGCACAGCCACCTCTC
The DNA here is from genome assembly GCA_025379985.1 of Phyllomedusa bahiana. Taxonomy (NCBI): domain Eukaryota; kingdom Metazoa; phylum Chordata; class Amphibia; order Anura; family Hylidae; genus Phyllomedusa; species Phyllomedusa bahiana. Next base: position 1,753 of record JAODAL010000702.1, read on the forward strand.
TGTACTGCACAGAGGAGTAGAGGGACCTGTTCTCAAGACAGGTGTGGGATGCACTGATATCAGAAATGTATGGCATATCCTATCAATATGCCATAAAGGTCTTACATGCAAATACTTCATTAAGTCTGTTTATATTAAATTTTTTGGAAATTCCAGACTTTAAACAGGGTTTATATTATAATAGGTGAACAACATAGCAATTTAAACCAATTAGAAAATTTTACTGAGGTGACAACTTACCAGAATAAGGCATCAGATCCTGAGGAAACTGTGTTGTTAAAGATATGACGACACTGGCACATCCTCCCTTGAACATAAAGCACATTAAACATTTATTTAAATGAACATAAAAGACTGATACTGCACTACAGCAGTCTATACAGCAAGAATATAAGTCTTGTTTGGATGATATCACATTGCATTGGAAAATAAACTTGTACATAGAGATATATAACTTTAAAAGAAAAAAAAAAAACGAACAAAATGTAAATGACATGTGCTATACTACTTGGCTACAAGGCCACGCCGCTAGTGTGAGAACACTAAGGTTAGCCATAAGCATGATTTTTGTTTTAGGATTCTGACAATTTCTTGTCTGATGTGACAGCCAGGCTTTCTGCAACGTGACCGTACAGACAGTGGGCATGAGAGAGATAAAAAGCCAGACTTTGGTAAATCTGGGTGAGAAAGAATGCTTCTAACAATTTAGATTTTTCTTGTTCTTACCTTTGTACCCAATCCTAGTCCACTCTTGATTAACTCACACAGTTTTGGAACTAGTTCAGCTAGGACATTGACATCCAGATGTTGGATACACTGTAAGAAGAAAGTGATATCTGAGAAATAAGGCCTAATAAGGATATTGATATGTATTAAAATTGTCATTGAGTCGCAGGGCAGGGACATAATATTATGGCTCTACAAAGCATTGGTATGTCCTGATCTAGAATATGCAGTTTATTTATGGCATCAGATTATTGATAGGGTGCCTTGGAATTAGAGACTGTACAAAGATGAGCAATTAAATTGATAAGCAGAATCTTATTTACAAGGAAAGGTTAAAAAAGGTCCTTTGTTTCCAAATGATTCATCTGCAGCAGCCACTGCAGCAGAGTGGGAGAAAACTTTAAAACTGTTGCAAAAGACTGAAGGTGACATGTCCGAAAATTGGTGTCGCCGTGGCAGTTTTTAGACGCATTTAATCAGTGTAAAGTGCACCTTAAACTACGATCCTCTCAAAAATCTGGCTTCTGACATACCATGCGTAGTAAACTTAATATGCCTTTTTAGGCGCATTGCGCAATTGCGACGCATAGCGTATCACTGGTAGTGTATGTAATGCGCCTATCATGGTGCATCGAGTAACGTATCATTACCAGTGTATGTAATGCGCCGAATAGACGCATTGCGTTATGAAGGCGCACAGTGTATCATTACTGCTATTTTAATGCTGACTTGGAAACAGACTCTATGGTAGGGACTGGCTGCACCTAAATTGGGACAGAACAGCTGTATTAAGGGACCAAATGTCCAGGAAGTAGGTGTAGTATTTAAACTAGGGACTAGGGGAGGGGGAGAGGGTAACTACATATATAGTGTGCAAGATAGTGAAGATAGAGAGCTGGGGATTTGTAATAAATCAGAGGGTGAATTGGAAGGAGGGTGTATTATAGTTAGAACAGCAGTAAAAGAATAAAAACAAAAAAAAACACCTCTTAATTGCATACTTACCAATGCCAGGAGTCTCAATAAGAAAATTAATGAACTACAATTGTTTATCTCTGAAGAAAAATATGACAAAGTATAATGGAGACATGGCTGGATGATTGCTACGACTGGGCATTTAACTTACAGGGTTACAATTTGTTTAGAAAAGACTGTAAAAATCAGAAGGGGGAAGAATATGTCTTTATATAAAATCCTGTCTAAAGCCAATACTGCAGAAAGATATACATACAGGAAACAAACGTGGAATCATTATGTATACATGGGAATAATTACAATAAGAAAATTCTTAGAGGTCTGCTATAGGCTACCAAATAGAACAGAGCCCATAGAAGATATAATACTAAGACAAATAGATGAGGCAGCTAACCATAATGAAGTTATTATGGTCGACTTCAAATACCCAGACATAAATTGGGAAAACCGAACTGAAACCTGTGTCTCTCATAAAAGAAACATAATACTTAATACTGAATGAGCAACAAAGGTGCAGGTTGGGAGGCACCTAGGAAATAGTGACCACAATATATTTCCACATATCCTTCAATAGAGTATTTTGTCGAGGAGCCACAAAAACATTAAATTTTAGGAAGGCTAATTTTTATCTGCTTATTGAGGCCCTGAACCACATTGAGTAGGCTAAGGTCTTCAAGCATAACTAAACAGATAATAAATGAGTGACTTTTAAAAAACATTTTAAGCACATATTGTGAGAGGTACATACCTTATAGAAATAAAATGATTAGAAAGAGAAAAAAACAATGTGGATCAACAAAGACGTAAAGGAGGCAATTAATAAGATTAAGAAAGTGTACAGCAGGGCAGCGAAGAAGCAATAAAAAGCTATAAAGAAAAAATTAAATATGCAAAAAAATGATAAGGACATCAAAGCTGGAGACAGAAAGGCATATTGCCAAAGAGAGTAGAACTAACCCTAAAATATTTTTTAACTATATAAATAGTAAAAAGAATAAAACTGAAAAAGTTGTCACTTTGAAAAGTAGTCAGTGAGGTATTGTAGAGGGTGATGAAGAGAAAGCAAATCCTTGTTTTAGACAGATCCTTGTTTTTAAAATGTATGGACTGTATAGTAACAGGGAATGTCCCAAAGGATATGGGCATAGCAAATGTGCCAATATTCAAAAAGGGGTCAAAAAGTGAGCCTGGAAACCATAGGCTGGTAAGCTTAACCTTTGTCGTAAATAAATAGTTTGAAGGTTTTCTAAAAGATGCTATACTGGAGTATTTAACTGAAAATAAATGTATAACTAGGTTGCAGCATGGGTTTATAAAGGATAGGTCCTGGTAAATTAATCTAATCAGTTTCTATGAGGAGGTTAGTTCTTCCCTGGATCAAGTTAGGCATTGGATGTCATCTATCTGGATTTTTCTAAAGTATTTGATACTGTGCCACAGTATGGTAAGTAAAATGGTAAGTAAAATGAGAATGCTTGGATTGGGGGAAAATGTTTGTAAGTTGGTAAGTAACTGGCTCAGTGATAGAAAACAAAGGGTGGTGATTAATGGTACTTACTCAAACTGGATCCCTTCAAGCAGGATGCTCTCTGATGAAAGTTGCAAATGAGCTTAGAGTTTCACAGTGTGTCATCAGCAGGCTGCAACAGAGATACTGGAAGTGTCACAGAAAGGCAAAGAAGTGGATGTTCTTTGGCTACATCACATACCAATCACCGATTCATTGTAAGCGAGGCCCTTATCAGATGATGATTACTACATGACTCCAGGCACGTTTAAGGGTAGTGAGAGGAAAACAAGTGCCATGTCAGACCATTCGTAACCATGTACATCAGCGTAGTCTGGATGCTAGAAGACCGGCAAGGGTACCTGACCTGGCTGATGCATAGCGCTCTCCTTGACATCTCCACAGCACTGAGGACCAGTGTATATGCTGCCCGGTCCATGAAATACGATTATGGTTGTGCCTGGTGGTGTGGTCAGGTTGTCTAGCATGCAGACCATGCTGATGTAAATGGTTATGAATGGTTGGATGTGACACCTGGGTGCCTCTCACCTCCCTTAAACATATCTGGAGTTGTGTAGCATTCATCATCTGGTTCTACAGAGCACTGTTTACAATAAAGTGGTCATCAATGTATGATGTAGCCAAAGGACTCCACTTCTTCGCCTTTCTGTGACTCTTCGGCCCGGTTCACATGGCTTATTCAAGCCGTATTTGCGGGACGGATTTCGCCCACTATTACGGCTTGAATAAGGGGCGGGGGCGCAGCTCCCCAGCCCCATAGACTTTCATTATCCACGGCGCGTATCCCGCCGGGATAATGAACATGTCACTTTCTCCCCGCCCGGCGTATTCGCCGAGCGGGGAGGAGAGACGGAATCCACTGTTCTCAATGAGAACTGTGGATTACCAAAATGGCTGGGACGGATTCCAGCCGTACTGCAGCGCAGTACGGTGCGCAATACGGCTGCAATCCGTCCCCAAAATAAGCCGTATGAACGGCCCCTTACAGTTGCGCTGTATCTGTGTTGCACCCTGCTGATGACACACTGTGACACTCTAAGCTTAGTGGCCATTCCGCTAGTGAGCATCCTACTTCAAGCCTTGCAATGTAAGGTGTTATCTTGGTCTCATGATGTCAAAACGTGAACAGCATGAAGGGGAGGACTGTTCAAATCCCAATTTAAATTGATCTCCTAACTTTATTGGGCAATTCATGTATCAAATATCTGTTGGGAATTTTGTCATTAAAGGGGTTGTCTCGTTACAATGACTGGGTTTTAATTAAAAGATCTTTAAAAAAACAAGCAGCTGTGCAATATATGTTCAGTACAAATGTCCTACTGATTTTGAGTTAGCCCTGTTAGTAGTAGTATATCAGCTTCTCAAATCTCTATAGCAGCCGACCTGTTGATCCTTATCTCACTGGCTGTCAGGTCTGATGACTCATCAGCCTCTGAAAACAGGTCTGAGCAGAGAGCCCCTCCCGCACAGTATGCTTCTGTAGTGGAGGGAGGGTGAGGGCTCTGGCTTCTGTGTCTGTGTGTATTAACCCTGTGTGCCTGCTCCCTCCTGCTCTCTACACAGATTGAGGAGAGCAGAGGTGAGGCTGACAGCAGTGAAGTGTGTTACTATACTAATACTATACAGATCAGGGGGCATGTGAACGCTTCATGCACTGCTGTACTAGTGACACATCCTGAGTATAGTAACACTTCACAGCTGCCCTGTGTCTGTTCTGACAGGATTTGTTTGTTGCTGGAGATGTGCAGATATGTATGCTAAGCATGGGGTATAGGAACACTTACATCCCCCTGCTCTGCTATTAGCATACACAGCTTCACAGAACTCTGGCTCCACACTCATGGATCAGCCCTCTCCTGTCTCTGTGAAGCTAACAATACAGCTGATCCAGGAGCCTGTAACAGACCTAGACAGGCACACACAGGGTTAACCCCCCCCCCACACACACACCTGCTGTATAGAAGTTACAGAGGAGAGCTGTCTGTGTGCTGACGGGAGGGTGGAAGAGGGAGGAGAAGAGGCAGACAAGAAGCACGCCCCTCAATTCAACTGCCAGGCACAGAGATAGGCTGAAAGCTTGTAATGAGACAACTCCTTTAAGCTCCCTGTTAGAGATCAGCAAGTTGTGCAAAAAGTACCGAAACATTGAACAGTTGGACATGCATTCTAAAGTTAAGAGATGGTCTCAATTAGTTCATTAAAAAAAATTCAAGAAATTTTAAGTTTATCCTGAAATTTCAAACAAAAGTCAAAAATCCCTAACTTTTTTGAGAGTAGTGTATGTTTTTTTCCCACCATACTATGTAACTATTCATTGGATCTTTCAAACTAAGTCTTTAAAGCACACTAAATGTGAACAAGTGAAGCACCCACATCTGATTCATTTCTTTGTAAAAACTAAGTGGCATTACAGTGTTACTTATCGTATAATATATTGAATTGCTACATACAGAAATATAAAAGCAACGAATGTCTAAAAAGGTATTTCCAAACATAAACACAAACAGACTAGGACCCATTAAACATACAGTATACTTACTATATTAATGGTTTCCATCATTGGGGAGGATTTAGCAGCATTTAGTCTTGCACTGTCCATTGCAGCCTGCCCAAATTAGAACAAAGCAGGGCCATACTTGTTACTTTCGGAACATATTTATTTGAATATAAATGTTGCCCCTAATATTGTACCCCTTACTTAAATGTCTTTGATATGGGTTAGGTTTCTGTTTATTTAAAATCCACATTAACTTTTCAACATGTGAAGAAGGTATCTTACTGATTGTATTCCAAAAAGATCAACCTTTTGTAGTGGTCCCAGTTGACAGATATGCTTATGAGGGAGGAAAACTGAAGGAGGTGAAAAAGGAAACTGGCTGACTCCAGGGCAACAAGGACTGAATGCAGGGCAGCAAGGACTGAATAAATCTAATATATCATTAAAGTACTATATATACATGAAAGTCATCCATGTCATAATGCATGTTTTTGTTATCTATCTCATGATTATGGTAAGTGTCATGCACTGAAACACCGTATTTTTTGCTTTAGGAGACCAAAGAATTAAGTATTGGCTCAAACTATGGCTCTCGAATATTCATATTTGGAATAATTAGTTTGTTGAATATATGCTCTGGAACTTGGTGACCATAATTTTTTGCTAAACAAAAACAGCAGGACAATCTAGAATTATGTCCTGTAAATATGTTTTCTGCATATAATTAGCCAACCTTCTGTGACCTAAGGAGAAGGAAGTTCTGAGAATGGCTGGTTGTCCCTTTAAGAACCTTTGGGAAAGAGACATAAGGTCCGGAACAAGAGATACAACAAATATTGCAGGATCTGTCAATTATTTTTAAGTTGTGCTCCTCAATGGGATCTCTCACCAATCAAATCAGTACAAGTCTGCAATTTTTTTATGTTATCCCTCTCTGCTGCAACAATCTTTGCACTTTTTATGTGTTTTTTTTTCTCAGTAATAAGCACTGTAGCTGCATATTTTGGGCTAAAACTTTATTACCTATGAATTGTTGCCCTAAAAAATCGTATTAACTCAGTAGAGTAAAAGTGGCTGCTTGTGCATGTTACTTGTTTGACTGCTAAATTGCAAAAGAGATTGTGAGGTGTGTAATATTAGGACATAAGACGCCAAACAGCTACTTCTATGTAATAAATAAAACCTATACATAAACTAAAAAATTTCCTTAATATCATATCTTTTTTTTATTTAAAATATGACAAAATTCCAAATTTATTGCAATTTTTTTTCCAAAAACAAACATAATAGAAAGTGTTCAAGAGGTCTTATGTACCCAGAAATGCTTCCAATAACTAAAAGCCATCCTTCAAAAAATATGGAATATGGAGAAAACAAAAACTAAATATTTTATTTAAAATGTATTTTTGTTGTGCAAAAATGAAAAAAATATAAAAAACATACACATTATGGCATTGCCATATTTTAACTGACTCAGAGAATAAAAGTTATCACGTTATGTTAATCATGTTGAGAATAACGTAAATTTAAAATGCAAAAAGCTTTTTTTCCAGTTTTCCTTTAAAGAGTTCATAAAAGCTACTCAGTAGATGATACGTACTCCAAAATGGTGGGATTAAAAATAGAACTCGTCTTGAAAAAAATAAGAACTCGTATGGCTATATCAAAAGAAAAAGGAAAAAGTTACGGCTATTGTAACGTGACGATGAATAAAATCCCTTGGTCCTTAAGGGGGTATAATAGATGGCTGGCCCGTGACAAAAATACAATCAGAAAATAAAAGGGACTAGACGCAAAGTAATACAGTATATATATATATATATATATATATATATATATATATATATATATATATACACTATAGATTTATTTTGGACCATATATATTTGGACACTCACACAAATTTTGCTTTTTGTACCTGTTTACTGAAACATATTCAGGTTATAGTTATATAGTGGACATGGACATAAACTCCAGACTTTCAGCTTTCATTAGAGGGTATTCACAAGAAGATTGGATCAAGAGTTTAGAAGTTTCAGCTCTTTAAATTGTGCCATCCTGTTTATAAAGTGACCAAAAGTAATTGGACAAATTAAATAATTGTAAATAAAATTTAAATTTCTAATACTTGGTGCTCAAATCCAGCCAAATGCAGTCAAACGGATTGGTCAGAGTTTCACAATACAGATGGATAATGACCCAAAATATAAAGCTAAGGCAATCCAGGAGTTTATTAACTCCTTAAGCCGAACGCCTGAAAAGTAGTTAATGACCAGAACATTTTTTTAGTTTTTGCCTCCTTGCGTTTCAACAGTTGTAACTTTTTTATTTTTTCAATGACGCAGTTGGATGAGGCCTTGTTTTATTCGGGACAAGTTGTACTTTATGGGGGGAATAGATTAAGATCACTTATAAATAATTGCAGTATTTTTTTAAAAAAAAATTATTTTTTTTACATTTTTTTTTTTACACCATTCACATTTCACACTTAACTTGTTAGATTAATTCTACAGGTTATTACGGTCATGTGGATACCTAATATGTGTAGGTTTTTTTGTGTGTGTAATTTATGCAAAATTATTTTTATTAAATATTTATTTTTATTTTATTACTTATTTTTTTTATTCTTTTTTTTTTTTACACTTTTTATGGGTTTTTTTTTACTTTTTTTTTTTATTCCCCTGAAGGGAGAACTGTTTTACATTTTTTTTTCACTTGGTAATGTATTAGCATATTCATATTCATATTCATATATGCTAATACATTCTAATCTGTGTCAGTCTGACAAAGGCAGTGATTAGGACACCACAAAGTGTGTCCTAGTCACTGGCTTAGTACACAGACAGTTCTGGGGCCCCTCTAGGTCCCCAGAGCTGACTATGCAGCCATTCCCCGAGCTCTGTCGGGTCACCGGGTGATCCGATCACCCGACAGCGCAGGGGAAACCCTTTGATTGCGCTGCGGTAACGCACCACCGCAATCAAAGGGTTAAAGCATCGGGTTGCGGAGGTTTTCTCCGCTCTCCGATGCTCGCAGGACATGCTCTGGGATCGGGGCTGTGTAGTACAGCCCCAATCCTAGCGCAATTGCGGCGCCGGGCGCCGCAAACGATGATGTCTGCAGCGACGCCAAAAGACGTCGCTGCAGACGAACGACCCGCATCGGCCGCCGTCAAAAGACGGTGCACGGTCGTTAAGGAGTTAAAGCAAAGAAGTGGAATATTCTTGAATGGCCATGTCAGTCACCTAATCTCAACCCAAATGAGCATGCATTTAACTTGTTAAAGACTAAATTTCAGACAGAAAGGCCCACAAACAAACAGCAACTGAAAACCTCTGCAGTAAAGGCCTGACAGAGCATTAAATAGGAGGAAACGCAGCATCTGGTGATGTCCTTGGGTTTAAGACTTCAGGCAATCATTGCCAACAAAGGGTTTTCAACCAAGTATTAGAAATTTACATTTTATTTACAATTATTTAATTTGTCCAATTACTTTTGGTCGCTTTAAAAACAGGGTGGAACATGTTAAGGGACTCCTAAACCCTTGATCCAATTTTATTGTGCATACCCTCAAATGAAAGCTGAAAGTCCATATGCATTACATAACTATAATATGAATATGTTTCAGTAAAAAGGTACAAAAAAACAAAATGTGTCAGTGTCCAAATATATATGGACCTAACATATATAACTTTTAAATTAGAAGTTAAAAGAAAACAATTATACATTTCCTTATACACTTACCTTTTCCTGAGTGGTAGCCCTGAGACTTAAATAATTCAGCATCTGAGGTTCTAAAGCACTCAACGATTCAAGCAAAGCTGGAATGAGCTTTAAAGTGTGAGATTTCAATAATTCTCCAGCACTTTTACTGATTTTAACCAGTGTGTTGATGCTAGGAAAAAGAATAATAAGCCTTATAAAGCTACAGAGGGCAAAATGAATACAATCATACAATGATGTCTAGTGATCTGCTCATTAACCCCTTAAGCCGAACGCCTGAAAAGTAGTTAATGACCAGAGCATTTTTTTAGTTTTTGCCTCCTTGCGTTTCAACAGTTGTAACTTTTTTATTTTTTCAATGACGCAGCTGTATGAGGCCTTGTTTTATTAGAGACAAGTTGTACTTTATGGGGGACTAGTTTAAGTACACTTATAAATAATTGCAGTCTTTTTTTTTTATTTAATTTTTTTTTTTTTTTTTTTACACCATTCACATTTCACACTTAATAACTTGTTAGATTAATTCTACAGGTTATTACGGTCGTGTGAATACCAAATATGTGTAGTTTTTTTGTACGTGTAATTTATGTACAATTATTTTTTTTTACTAATTCAAAATGCTTTATTGAGGAATCAACAAGTGGTACAAACCATAGAGCCAGAGAAATGACAAAAAGGTTCAACAAGAGGTATATCATATACAGCGGATCTGTGCCCACATTAATATGTAAACTTTTTAAACAGTGCAGTCATCCACTATATTATCATAAGGCGTTCTTTCTTTCTTCTTTCCTCCTTTCCTCTACTTTCCCCGCCCTTAAGCGGGTAGACAAAACATAGAAGAAAGGAAACATCACTAGGTTCTTGTGTCCGTATCGGACAAGTAGCTTCAAGTCCTCTAGACATATCTACAGGGCCAAGAGTAGATTGATGGCTCTTTTGTATCCTATAGCGAGCCATTGGTGGTACATACATTTTTCTGACTTCCAAGTGGTGTCCACTAGTCAAATATAACCAAAAAGTAAAAGAAATGGAACAATAAAACTGCTGCCGCCTACTGGAGCGAAAGAGATGGAGCAGGATAAGGACGCTCCATCCAAGGAGAGCGCACTGAGGTCCCCCGATGATAGAAAGTAAAGAAGCGAACTCGGATGTTCCGCAGTCCGTGCCAGCCCTTCCCTTCCACAAAGAGGTGTCCTGACTAAGTATCAATGAGGCTTTCATAATGGGAGGAGTTACAAAATGTTATCCAACTTGACCAGGTGGCCATGTATTTGTCTGGCGTGTGATTATGATCCGCACGGATCTCTTCCATCCGCTGGATAGAAGTTAGTTCAATGAACCACGTGGAAATGGAGGGTGTCTCTGTTGACCTCCATAATCGTGGTATAAGAGCTTTGGCTGCGCTGAGCATAAAAATGACTATATGGCCCCTGAGTATATGTATAGGTATGGGAATAATCTGCAAAAGCACCTCGATCGGGTCGTGTTTTAGCCTGATTCCCGTTACCAGTTCAATTATTCGGATAACTTTCGTCCAGAAAGCGTGAATTGCAGGGCAAGCCCACCAGATATGGGTCATGGTCCCGTCTGCAGCTCCGCATCTCCAGCAGGCACTTGGTAGCTGGGGGTATATGGCATGCAGTAGCGTTGGCACTCTGTACCATCTGGAGATAATTTTGAAATTGAGTTCCTGTAATTTACAAGACACTATAGATTTATAGGCGAGTACGTTCGCTTTCTGCCACTCCTCCTCAGAAATGGGTCTACCAAGTTCAGATACCCATCTAGCTTGGTGATTGGGTTCCGATTTAGACAGAGATATAAGGAGTAGATCATATATTCTAGAGATGAGATGTCCGTCAGTCAGACTATTCGTGCATATCATCTCTAAGGGAGATAAAGGTCTGTGAAATTTTAGAGTCCCTTTATTGACGGCGTAATAATGGGAGACCTGCAGATAGCTGAACCAGGTCAGTTGGAAGGAGGGTTGGGCCTCATTGATCTCTGCCCTAGTTTTCAGTCCCTGAGCGGCCAGCACATCGGCAAACAGCAGTGGTCGAGGAGCCACATAGGCAGGGTGGCGTATCTCCAGAGACGGGTTCCCGGTTATTGGCGTCAATGGACCTCCGGGGGTGAGTAGGTCATTGGCAGTGCCATATTTACGCCACGCCTGCAGGGTGTGTTGCGCCACCCAGGGAAGTTTCCGCAGGAGCCTCAAGGGAAGAGAGCATGGTGGTAGCCAAGGAAGATTTGACAGTGGGGCATTATACATTCTCTCCTCCAACTGTACCCACAATTTCGTGGCGTAGTGTTGATAGTAATCAACAAAGCGGACTGCGACCGTTGCTAGGTACAATTATTTTTTATTAAATATTTTTATTTTATTATTTATTCTTTTATTCTTTTTTTTTACACTTTTTATGGGTTTTTTGTACTTTTTTTTGGACTCCCATGAAGGGAGAACTGTTTAACATTTTTTTAATTTTTTTTTTTACACTTAGTAATGTATTAGCATATTCATATATGCTAATACATTCCAATCTGTGTCAGTTTGACACAGGCAGTGATTAGGACAGCACACAGTGTGTCCTAATCACTGCCTTCATACACAGACAGCTCTGGGCCCACGCTAGGTCCCCAGAGCTGACTGTGCAGCCGTTCCCTGAGCTCTGTCGGGTGACCGGGTGTTCCGATCACCCGAAAGAGCAGGGGAAAACCTCCGATTGCGCTGCGGTAACGCACCGCCGCAATCAAAGGGTTAAAGCATCGGGTTGCGGAGATTTCCTCCGCTCCCCGATGAATGCAGGACATGCTCTGGGATCGGGGCTGTGTAGTACAGCCCCGATCCTAGCGCTACTGCGGCACCGGGCGCCGCGAACTCCGATGTCTGCAGCGACGTCAAAAGACGTCGCTGCAGACGAACGACCTGAAATGCCCGACGTCAAAAGACGGTGAGCGGTCGTTAAGGAGTTAAATAAAGGAATTAAATTATTTACAACATGCCTTAGCAAATCTGTATCTGTCTTCGTTCCAAACTGCTTTCCCTGATGTCTAAAATAGGACATAACCCACAGAAAAGGACCCAATGTTTTTGTTTCTACTGTCAGCCTTCTAGTGGCAGTCTCTATTCCCAAGCTGCAGTGTCCTAATAACTAATTTACATATGAATTAGAATTTGTAAATATGTTGCATTACATATCTTTAATTACAGACTTTATTATAGCTGAATGCAGATTATTATTATAATTATCATCGTTATTAATTGCTTGTTTGATTTACCGAAACATATGCACTTTTTCACAGAGATTGCTCGCAAGTTTCTTTTACAGACCGTTTACAATTTTCTGCTTGGGCAAGATAACCAAGTTGCTTTAGATCCCTCTCTAATTGTTAGCAGAGAAGAAGCAGTAATTCAATAAACATGCAAACTTCAAATTAGTCAACATACCTAAGGGCCCGCACTTCAGTCACTGTGCTTATAATCCCCTTTTCCAGAAGGCATGGTAAAAGAAAAGCAATTGTTTTCTGACCAGCTGCACCCCGACATGGTTCACACATCCTTATGCATACCTTATAGTAACAGGGAAAAACTCAGAAATATGTTAAAGCATATATGATTAACACTTTACTTTCAATACATTTATCTTTTAAATCTTTAATAAATGTAAGACATACTTCAATAAAGATACAGTGGGGAAAATAAGTATTGTATATACTCAAGTATAAGCCGAGTTTTTCAGCACAAAAAACGTGCTGAAAAAGGCTTCCTCGGCTTATACTCGAGTCACCGTCGACGTCCGGGTGCTGCCATGGCCTGGGCGCCGGCAGAGATCTCTTCAGCTGTATGCAACTCCACTGGGAGCGCATTAAGCTGAAGACACTATTGCGTAGCTCCCTGCTCTGCAATAGGAGTCCGAAAGGGCGTAAGCAGATTTGCGGCCTTTTGGAGTATATGGCACAGGCGGTGTGCTGTGTCATCACGCTGCCTGTGCAGACTGATGACATCACGCCTCCTGTGCCAGGTAGAAGACGGAGCACATCGAAGCAGCGGGGAGGAGAGGTATTATTTTATTTTTCTTTTTTTTAAAAACCCTGCCTATACCTGCCTATGGGGGACATATACCTGCCTATGGGGGACATTAAACTGCTTATACATGCCTATGACATTTTATTGGTATCCATTTTTATTTTTGAAATATACCAGTAGCCGCTGCATTTTCCACCCTAGGCTTATACTCAAGTCAATACGTTTTCCCAGTTTTTTGTGGCAAAATTAGGTGCCTCGGCTTATATTCGGGTTGACTTATATTCGAGTATATATGGTATTTGATACAATGGCGATTTACAAGGTTTTCCCACGTACAAACAATGGTGAGTTCTGAAATTTTTATTGTAGGTACACTTGAACTGTGAGAGGCATAATCTAAAAAAAAAATTCCAGAAAATCACATTTATGGTTTTTAAATAATTTGCATATTATTGCATGAAATAAGTATTTGATACAATAGAAAAACAATTACAATTACAGAGGTCAGACATTTCCCATAGTTCTTGACCACGCACTGCATCAGGGATTTTGGCAATATACTCCATAGAGATATTCTACAGATCTTCCAGGTTTCGGTGCTGTCCCTGGGATTCATGGAGTTTTAGCTCCCTCCTCAACCCTGGAGTCTGGCTAGGCCACTCCAGGACCTTGAAATGCTTCTTACAGAGCCACTCCTTAGGTGCCCTGGCTGCGTGTTTCGGGTCATTGTCCTGTTGGAAAAACCAGTCAGGACCCATTATCAATGCTCTTACTGAGGGAAGGAGGTGGTTGGCCAAAATCTTGTGATACATGGCCACCTCCATCCTCCCTTCAATATGAGGCAGACCTTTGCAGAAAAGCACCCGAAAGTATGATTTTTTTTTTACCCCTGGGATCGTGTTCTTGGGGTTGTACCCCATGCCTCCTCAGAATCATCCAGATAGTCACTGGCAAACTTCAAATGGCTTGGACATATGCTGGCGTGAGCAGGGGAACTTGCGTACCCTGCAGAATTTTAATCCATGACTGCATAGTGTGTTACTAATAGTAATCTTTAAGATTGTGGTCCCAGCACTATTTAGTACATTGACCTGGTCCTCCCATGGAGTTATGAGCTGATTTCTGACCTCTCTTAGAATCTTTTTTACCCCATGAAATGAGAAATTTCATGGAGCCCCAGACCGAGATGATTGACGGTCATCTTGCATTTCTTCCATTTTCTAATAATTGCTCCAACAGTAGTTCTCTTCTCACCATGCTTCTTGCTTATTGTCCTGTAGCCCATCCCAGCCTTGTGAAGGTCTACAAATTTGCCCCTGGCGTCTTGGCCATGGTGGAGAGATTGGGTTGTGATTGTGTGGACAGGTATCTTTTATACAGGTAATGAGTTCAAACAGGTGTAATTAATACAGGTAATGAGTGTAGTGTAGGAGGGATTAGGCTATGTCTAGACTGCAGTGGACAAAAAAACATCTGAAAACAAATTACTAAAAACGTTCATGAAACTGAGTTTTCTGTCCACTGCCTGTCAAAAGCAGCTGAAAAAACGGTTGTTTTTTGCCGCGATTTGCGTTTTTTGGCGCATTTTTTACAAGTGTTTTTTGCTTGTCTTCAAGTCTGTTTTTTAATGTATGCATAAATTAAGCCATTGGATGTAACGCCGCCCTACAAAAGGGGCGCCCTATAAAGCACATTATTGCATTTATATGTAATCTTGTAGTCGTTTTACGGATTTTGGCGCAAATAAAGTTCTCGCGTTTGTCGCCAAAAATACGTTATTTTACGGATTTTGGCCCTAAAGTCCATTTTTTTTTTTACGGATTCTGGTGGTAATAGTAGAGATGGGCGAATCTATTTTAACGAAGTCAAAGTTTGGGGTGATTTGCGGGAACGAAGCATGTTTTTCATTGATAAAATGGCTGCAAGCACATGGCGTTACATGGGGCAAAAAACTCTGGGAGGAAGAAAGGAGTACCCTAAATGACATGTGCAGAGATGAAGCCAATCAGAGAGTGGCGGGATTCTGTGCCGTCACCGCACTATAGAAGTCCGGACGCGACGCTGGCAGTTCACACTCCTCTTTCTGTGCCGTGTTGTAGCTGCTGCAGCTCCAGTAGCTGAAATCTCACACAAAAGAAATAACTTTTATACAGCGATTTTTTTTTTTGGGGGGCGGGGGGTCACGCTTTCTCAGAGATGCTTCTCTTAAGTTCTTAATTTTGATTATTGGGGTATTGGAATTGAAGTCCAATTGGGCGCCCCATTCAGCTGCATAACATTTTAATGCTATCTGCTCAGTTCTGGAGCACATTGAATATCCAAGGGTTATCTAAGCCTGTTTTTTGCTGTTGTAGTCAGTAAAATACACGTCGTTTTAACACGCCACATAACTGTTAATTTTTGGCAGCTCATTTCTTTTACGCAATTTATATACAATGATTAATTAAGTGTGTTTCTGCTGTTGTAGTCAGTAAAATACAAGTAGTTTTAACACGCCACATAGCTGTTAATTTTTGGCAGCTCATTTCTTTTGCACAATTTATATCCAAGGGATAATTAAGCGTGTTTCTGCTGTTGTAGTCAGTAAAAGAAACGTTGTTTTTCAACGCCAAAGAAGACATTTTTCCTGTAGCATAATTCATACCCCGAAGGTTAATTAAGCGTTTTTCTGCTGCTGTATTTCAGTAAAATAAACACGCTTTTTAAAACACGCCACATAGCTTTTTAATTTTTGGCATTCATTTCTTTTGCGCAATTTATATCCAAGGGTTAATTAAGTTTGTTTCTGCTGTTTGTAGTCCGTAAATACAGTACGTTTTAAAACACGCCACTTAGCTGTTATTTTTGGCATGTATATTTTCTTTTGCGTCAATTTATATCCTAAGGGTTAATTAAGTTTTGTTTCTGCTGTTGTAGTCACGTAAAATACACGTCGTTTTAACGCCACTAGCTGCTAATTTTTTGGCAGCAATTGTCCTCTTGTTAGGTGAAAAAATTCCTTCTGACTCCAGTTGGCAATCTGAATTAAATCTGCGATCACACGACCCCTATAGAATACCTAGTCACTATATACTTGTTTCTATGACATCTAGACAATGTATCAGACCATTCTTCAGAATCCTAGTCACTATAACTTGTTAAGTTAATGGTTATCCACTCTCCAGAAATGCATCAAGCCCTTCTTGAACTTGTTTAGTGAACCTCACCATGGAAACTCTTCTTCTGGCAGGAGTTCCACAGTCTCATTCGCTCTAACAGTAAAGAATTCCCTTTCGATGTTCGATGTAGAAACTTTCTTTCCAAAGACGTAGAGGATGCCCCCTTGTTTATTTGATACAGTCCTGGTATAAATAAATCTTTAGAGAGATCTTATATTGGCCCTTAATATAAATTTAACATTTTTATTATGTTCCCCCCGAAGCCGTCTTTCTCTAACTAAATAACCCTAAACCTTGCTAAATTTTTGGGTATTGCAGTCCACCAGGCCTTATAAATGATTTATGTTTGCCCACCTTCAGGGCTGCCATCAGAAATTATTGGGGCCCCATACAGTGGAGAGTCTGGGCCCCCCATGCAGTGCAGCCTATGTGAGATCGTAAGAGGGCATGCCTGCAGTGGGCCCATTATTTAACCGGGTCCCCATAAGGAGTACCCCTTGTACTGCCTTTACGCTAGGCCTGCCACCTTTGTACTGTTCATAGATCTACAATTGCTCTTCCTGTTGCACTGGGCCAAAAACTGTTACAACAATATTCCATGTGTGGTCTAAACCAGGGACTTGTATTGTGGGAGAATATGTTCCCTTCATCAGTGCATCTTATCCCCTTTTAATTACACCCATGATCCAATTAGCCTTGGCGCTGCTGTGACACTGGCTGCTACAAATTAGAGTTTACTGTCCACCTAGGATTCCCAAAGTCCTTCTCCTGTCCCTTTTACCCAGTGTTTTTCATTTACACTATGTTAATCAGGTTAATGGAATTATTCCTCCCCATGTGCATAACCTTTGCATTCTATCAGTGTTACCTTATCTGCTCTTTCTCGGTCTAGGCATACCACTACTCCGGATCCCTTTTAATAACACATTATCCTTTATTGTTTGGATTCCTTTACAGAGATTAGTATCTCTGCAAAGAATCTATATTCTACTGTGCAAATCCCTAGAGGTAGTAAGATCTAATTTATGCAAATATTAAGAGAGATAGGGCCCAATACTGAGGCCCTTGGTTACCCCACTAGTCACAGGGATCCAGTCTGAGTAATTTTGTACCGTTAATACCACCCTTTGTTTTTTTTTTATCAGTGAGCAGTTGCTTACCCACTTGCACTTTTCCCCCAGTCCAGCCAATTCTCATTTTTTCTACCAACCCTATTATTGGATCATATCATATGCTTTGAAAAATCCAAATATAATGACATCCAGTGCCCTACCCCGATCAAGTCTGGATCTAACATCCTCCATAGAAGTGATGAGATTAGTCTGACAGGACGATCCCTTATAACTATGCTGGAATGGCGTTTATAATTATAATTTTCAGTGAGATTCTCAAGGATAGCATCTCTGAGAAAACCTTCAAACTTTTTACCCACCAACAGAGGTATAGCTTCACTGGCCTATAGTTCCAGGAATTCACTTTTTGACCCCTTTGAATAATTGGACACCACATTTGTTAATGCTGCACAATCCTTTTGGGACATAACCTGTTATTATTCAGGTCCATAAATATTAAAATATGGGGGCCTATCTAACACATTACTTAACTCTTAGGAACGCGGGTGGTTATACCGTCAGGGCCTGGGGTTTGTCTATTTTTAATCTTCTATTGACGGAGCTGCACTCTTCTTGGGTAAGACAAGAAACATTTTTAAAAGTTGGAATTTACCTCCTTCTTTGATCATCAACAGGCTAGGTCATCTCCTCGGTAAATTTACAGGGTTTAAGAAAATTGTTTAATAACGTTTGCTTTTTTTCTCATCGCCCTCTATAGTCTCTCCCTCTGTACTTTTTAAAGGGCAACATTTTCTTTATTTTTTAATCTATTTTACTATTTATATAGGTAAAAAATATTTTTGCGTTTAGTTTTATTTCTCTGGGCAATACGTCTTTCTGTCTCCAGCTTTGCCTGCTTTATCTTTATTTTACACACTTTATTTCTTCCCTATATCTTCTTAGCGCGCCTCTTCACTAGCCCCTCTCGTTCTTAGTAGTGAAAACGTTTTCTTTTGTTTTTTATTGCCTCCTTTACATCTCTGTTGATCCACATTGGGTTTTTCCTCCTCATGTTTTAAATTATTTTTTTACATATGCGTATGTACCTCTCACAGTGCGCACCTAGATTTCTCTTAAAGATCTCCCATTTATTTATTTTTTCTGCTATTTTTAAACACCTCCGGGGTCCAGTCAATTACAGTTTTAGGTGCCTCTCTAAGCAGGGTAAAATTAGCCTTCATCAAATTTCAGAGTTGTTGTGGCTCCAGGACAAAGCTCTATGAAGGATAAATGGAAGTTTATGTAATATTACATGGTCACTCATTCCCTAGGTGCCTAACTGGACCTTTGTTACATCTGTCGTCTATTAGTCATATATTAAGTATAGAAGGGCGTTTCCTTTAGTCGCATTCCTGCACCATTTCGGCGAAAAGGTAATATATCTTTAGTTATAGGACAAAACCTGTTTCCATTGTGAGGAGCTACAGGTTTCAGATTCCCAGTTTATGTGGGGTGTTTTAAGTCTCCCAGAATAACAACCTCATTCTTATTAGATGCTTCATCTATTTGCTGGGGAGCATATCTTCTATGGGTTCTGTTATATTTGGAGGCCTATAGCAGACTCCTATTAGAATTATATTACTGTTACTACTCCCATAGATGAAGCATCTAATCAGAATTGATGGATGTTATTCTTGGACGACTCTAAAATTTGTCCATGGTAAGCAACATGTGGACAATTGACAGCTGGATTCTTACCAGCCCACCAGCAATCTGTCAACCCGATACCGCGATATGTCGTACACGGCCCCATGCAGTATAACAAACCATACTGTGCGATGATCCCGGTCTTTGGAGCATATTGCCCCGTGGCTGTGCCCATTATAATGGAGTCCCAACTTACTAGACACCTGTCTAGCCTGGACCTGCACTACTTTTCCCCCATTCTTACTGGAGCATGACAGGTAGTGGTCTTGCTTGCAGCAATGCTATTTCTGATAGCCGAACTCCCCCTTCATCCGCCATTCTTGCAAATTTTCGTTGGGGTGTGCCAGTTCAAGGACTAGCTCCCTGACAATCTTCCCTTACCCCTCTTCTGAGCTGATTACCAAGTAAGCGTGCTCATGTCCTGCTATCTTCATGATGGCCATATCCCAGCATCTTAACACCTGGTGGAGTGATTAGATCAGTGAGCAGCAAACTCGACTTCAAGTTGGCAATGGATCTCAGGGTGTTTATGGTTTTTTTGGCCCACTTTGCTTATTTAGATCCAGGATACGGCGGACTTATAAATGTGACAGTAAGTGCACACATCTTGCACAGCAGTATGGCCCCCTCGAACCTCGTTCGCTCAAAAGGATTGGCATAAATTGCACAGGTTGGGCACTTGCGTCCAGTCATCTGTCAAAACATGAACTTATGGGATGATGTTTACAAAAAAAAGTAATACAGATTTACGAAAAAATTGTATACTACTGCCATTTCTAAAGCCCCAAATCTAAAGTCCCCACATATTAAGTCCCTCACCATAAGCAAAAAAGACATCTTAAAACAAACACAAACTCGCACGCTCAGAATACTCGCTTAGACCACTTAGCTTGTTAACCCTTGGATCCAGAAAGCAGCAACTCTCCTCATGAGAAGGCAAAAACGGTTAATTAAGCGTTTTCTGCCTGTTGATATCGTTCAGCAAAATAAATCGTCGTTTACACGCCACCATAGCTGTTAATTTTTGGGAGACTCATTTTTCTTTGCGCAATTAATATCCAAGCGCTTAAATTAAGGTGCGTTGTTCTCGCTGTTGTCAGTCAGTATAAGTAAAACATTGTTTTTCAACACCAAAGGAAGAAATTTTTCCAGTAGACAAAAAATTAATATTCCGATTTTAATTTAAGCTTGTTTCTGCTGTTGTAGTCAGTA
The DNA here is from genome assembly GCA_025379985.1 of Phyllomedusa bahiana. Classification (NCBI taxonomy): domain Eukaryota; kingdom Metazoa; phylum Chordata; class Amphibia; order Anura; family Hylidae; genus Phyllomedusa; species Phyllomedusa bahiana. The sequence continues at coordinate 22,361 of JAODAL010000702.1, forward strand.
AAAGAAACGTGTTTTTCAAGCCAAAGAAGCAAATTTTTCCTGTAAGCATACTATTTATAATCCCGAGGTTAATTAAGCAGCTTTTAGCATGCTGTTTATATTCACTTAATATACACCAAGTGTTTTTTACGGCACATACAAAGTCATTTTTTCTTGGAGCAATTTGGTGGAGCGCAAGTTATATCCAAGGGTTACCAAGGTTGTTAGTGGGCTTCATTTGGAGTCAATCTACAGGGTGTGTATTTATCATATACAGATATCTTCACTAAACTGAAGTCTGATACATTTTGAACTAACAGTATGTCCGACAGAGAGGTGGCAGGCTCTTCACATGTGTGTCGGCAGTGGCCCACTAACATTCCCGAGCAGGCACAGGTCACTGCACAGTATGGGGACATCGCAGCAGGTGGTGACTCGAATTAGCGGCCAGAAACTGCTGGTGTCATCGTAGTGGCCGTGTGTGTTAAGCATCCCCACACGGCGTTCTTGATTGCTTGAGTTAGGTCATCACATCATCCCAGATTTCATTGACCACCCTAGCGGTGGGTTTGTCAGATAACAACTTCTAGTTGGCATGGCCCGGAACAGGTCTAGCGGACGTCTCCACCATGTCCTCAACCACCTCTGTCCGTTCGGGCTCCCTCAGCCAGAAAACTTAGTATGTGGTCTGGGCCGGGCTCAGCGCCACTATACAGCGAGGACGAACAATTTGAGGCAGTCAGCAAGCTACTTGGCACGAAGAGTTGGGGAGACATTCCCCTGATTTTTGCAGTATTGTGTGGAAAGTGGCATCGGGAGGTTTTTTCGGCGACGCGGTCAGCTGTGCATCCAAGAACCGCATGAGGAAGGACAGCAGTGATGATAATACACTCATGAAGGTATAAACGTGCGGTGGATTTGAATTTCATTTCTGCGTTACACAGTTTCGTTCAAATGCTGCGTATGGAACTTAAATGAAGGACCCCTACCTACGGGGGAAACGTTTTGGGGTGTTATTTTGCATTTGTGATTGTTGATTGAATTCAGTAAAAAAATGGAATGGGACAGAAAAAAAAGAAAAGTAAAAACCCGAGCCCTTTTCGGGAAAGGCCCCCCCCCCTTTTAACCGGGGAAAAATTTAAACATCCACACAGATTTAAAAGTGGTTTAAGAAACAATTTGATAAACTTTTCTTTTGTTCATGAAAAAAAAAAAAGGGGTGTAAAAGGAAAAGTTTTGGCGGAATTTATTTTTCCGGGTTTTTGTCCAGATTTTGAAAGCTGGGGGAAATTCTTTAGGGGGCCTTTTGTAAGGGAAATAGGCCCCTTTACACAACCCCTAAAAAGACTAAAAAAAAAATTTAATACAAACTAAAAATTTTTTAAAAACCTAAAGGGGGAAAAGTTTCCTTCAGCCTCGTCTGTCATACCCTTTGTACCGTACCTCTTCCCCTCCGTCCCTTGACCACAAACCCTTTCCCGGGCTGTCCGGGCCCCTTCACTTGCCCCCGACCCCGAGTTTGCCTTACGTTTTTTGTCCCTCGCTAACCTTGGCTGCCACCGAAAGGGAAATTTTCACTTCGGGGGGTTAGCCGACCTCCCTAGATTTCCGCAGCAATTTAAAACCCCTCTTTGCGGGGGGGGCTTTGGTAAAAAAACGGGACCTACTTAGACCCCGCTCCTTGGGGTGGTTTATTGCCTTTCGCTTTGCGGTGGTAAAGGGATCTTTACCGCTGCCCGTGACAAAAAATTGAAGCAGTGGAATGACGTTATTCTTTTTTCCCCTTTAGCCCTGGCGATGACAAATAACGCATTTTCCGCTTTAAAGGGGGTTGAGAAAAAACGGCAGGTGTCAGCATGAGCTGCCAGGGCCCGGGACATTAAAATTACAAAAGGGGTTTGAAACTCCTGTCCGTTTGGGATCATCAAGAAAAAACCCCTTTTAAATTACCCTTTCTTTTTTCACAGGGGCTTTTTCCAAAACATATGGAGGCTGGAATTTAAAACTTTTTGGAAATGTCTCATATCACCCTATGTTGGGGGTGGGGTCTGCCGCTGCAGCTTAAGGAGGGTTTTCCCTTGGTGGGGGTTGGGAACGGCTGAAGTGCTTTGCAAATTTTCCCGGGGCCCTTTTTTTAGAATGTTTTGCAGATGGGTGAAAGGGTTTTAAAACAACAGGGATTGAGCTTTCCTCCCGTGTTTTGGATTTTGTTCCCCCAAAGGGAAATTCATCCTGTCCACTTCGTCATAAAAAAATTCTTTTAAGGGCCCTTTTTTTAAATTTTCTTTTTCCCCCCTTGTTAAAATTATTTTTTCCCCGTTCATAAATTTCCCCTTTTTCAAAAAATTTCCCCCCTTTTAAAATTTATTTATTTGTTCACCCAATTTCCCCTTTCTCAGTTCCGGTCTCCCCTTTTTGTCCCCGACCTTTCTGCCCCGTTACCTGCCTCGAATCAAAGGGCCGCCTGCCCTGACCTGCTGGTTTTAACCTTTTAAAAACTAGAGTTTCGTTTTAAACGATTCTTTTACCTCGCTGGGGCCTCTGCTGCCCCCCGGGAATGTAGTCGCCCCCAAGGGGTAGCGACCTGTTAGGACTCCCCCGCAAAAGTAAACCCTGCCTTGCGGCGGTTTTGGGTTTGAAAAACCCGGGACCTACTTGGGCCCCCGCCCCCGGGCGTAGCCGCTACCACCGCTTGCGGTGGTCCAGAGGGGGAAACTCCCCGTGTCGTTAAAAAGGCCGAAAGTGAATCCCCAAATTTTTCCCGGGCCCAGTTCTTTGAATGGTGCAGAGTCCACCACTTGAAAAAAGGGAGGGACGGCAGTCCCACCAATTTTGGATGGGGAGATGGGGAAAGTTTCCTGCCCCTTGGGTTTTGGCTAGTAGCCCATATTTCCCTGTCTCGTCAATTTTCCTCGATGAAAAAACCTGCGGGGCATAGGGGCCGAGGGGGGCGGGAGTATCTGGACGGTAGTTGATGTAATAGACGGGGAAAGTTTTTCTTGGCAGAGGGGGTAAAACCCTTTGGGCTCCCAAAAAATGGGGGGGGTTTTCCCAAACTGGGTGCTGCAGCTGTTGGGACAGGAGGACCAAAACATCTGAAAAAACTATGGGACATTTGCAGGGTGTTAAAAGGCAGCCCCGGTGGGGCCCAAAAAAGGTTTGTTTTTTTTTTTTTTCCCTTTTTTTGGGGCAAATTTATTTTTTTTAGTTTTTCAAGGTTTTTTTTTTTTTTTTTTTTTAACTTTTTAATTTTTTTTTTTTATTTTTAATTTTTTATTTTTTTTTTTTTTGTTTTTTTTTTTTTTTTTTGGTTTTTTTTTTTGTATTTTTTTTTTTTTTTTTTTAAAATTTTTTTTTTTTGGGCACCCCACCGAATTTTAAAAGGTTTTTTTTTTTTCCCTCCCAATTTCCCCGGTAAAAAAACGGGCCCCCCTGGTATTTTAACTTTAATAACCTTTTTCCCCCGGGCCCCCGGGGTTGAGCCCCTGTGCACTACTTTTCGGGGACCTGAAAAGGGGGGGTGGTCTTAATCGTGGCCGTTTGGCCCCCAAACCTGCCCCTGCTGACCCCCTCCCTGACCCCCGGGGCCCAAACCTACCGACTTATGTTTTTACCCCACTGCCGGGACACGCAAGCTCCCGCTCTCTTCTCCAAATGATAATGTTTAAAAACCCTTTTGTCCCTTGTTGGTCTGGGTCAGCTGATGCATCACTTGGTTTAAAAAACCACCAGTATGTGATGTCATCCAATTTTAAAATCCCCGGGGGGACATTAAACTTTTACTGTCAAGATCCCCAAAAATTTTTGTTGTCGTCCCAAATCCTCCTCCTCCCCCCGGTCTCCTAAAAAATTTTAATGTTAGGGGGGAAAAAGGGGAATTTGCTCCAGGGCCCGGGACAATATGGTAGTCGGGGGTAGGCGCCCTTTTTGTAGGGCGCCACTTCATTCCCCGGGAGAAAAGGGGGGCACCAGGAGGCATGGGGTGGGGGTGGAAAAATTTTTTCCCCCTTTTGGGGGGCCTGTTAAGCCCCTTTAAATAGGGCACCTTACCGTCCCAGCCTTGCTTGGGTTCACCCGGCTTTCCCCGGTTTCGAAATTGGTACATCGATTAGGGGTTTGCCTGTCGCCGCCGGGCCACCTCAATGGTTGTCGCTGGACAAAAGGGGGGACCACCCACAAAAAAACCCCCAATTGGCCCAAATATCCTCATCACTAAATTTTCCCACTTCTGCCCCAAAAAGCAGCCGGGGGTTTTCCCCCCCTCTTTTTTGCCCATGTTTCAAATATTTTGTCCCCACTTTTTGTGGCGGCCCGAGGGCCACAGCCCCTAGTAGTTTTCTGGCTGGGGAAGCGAACCGGGACAGAGGTGGGGAGGAAGGGAAGGCCCCTACTTCTCCCGGGCCAAAAGCCCAACTAGTGGTTGTGTGTGACAAACCCACCGGGCTCTTGGCTGGGGTTGTCAGGGTTTTCATCTGGGAGAAAGAAAGTGTAGGGCCTAGTGTGTGGTAACACCCTGGGGCCGTAAAATGACACCGGATGCTGTGGTCGCAGGGTGGGTCTGTGTGACGTTCCCCCCACTGTGCTGCGAAACTTTTGGCGGGGTCGGGTAACCCATACTCTCTTCTTTTACTTATTGTAGGATCTTAGCCCCCAGCTGTTTTTTCCAGGTGGCGCTGGGCCAAGACTTTATAAAGGGGCATTCCGGGTTCAGTATTTTAGTCAGTTTTGCCCCCGTAAGTGCCCAGGGAATTGAAGGGTGAAGCGATTCTAATAGCGGCAGCAGTCATGTGCATGTCATACTAAAACACAGCATTGTATGAAGACAAAACCAAGCTTCCTCTGCATATTTAAGCATGGCACAATGTTCTACAGCACCCTACAGGCTCTGTGCAGCCAGGAAATAGCTGTTTTTTAACACGATTCGCCCCGAAGTAATTCGGACCGAAACAAATTTTGTCGGAAAATTCGGCTGATCTCTAGTTAATAGTTAACTCGCGTTTGTCGCCAAAAATACGTTTATTTTACGGATTTTGGTCCTAAAGTCAATTTTTTTTTAAGGATTTTGGTGCTAAAATCTGTATTTTTGCGCTAATAAAGTTATCTCATTTTTGGCGGCAAAAATAAGGGTTTTTTTTACGGATTTTGGTGCTAAATTCTGTTTTTCATGGATTTTGCCGCTAAAATACAGTTTTATGGATTTTGCCGCTAAAATATGTTTTTTACAGATTTTGCCGCTAACACTTATTTCACTTTTGCCGCAAAACTGTTTTTTAAGGATTTGAGTGCCAAAATGCGTAAAAAAATAACTTTAGTGCCAAAATCCGGAAAAATAATACTATAGCGCCAAAATCCGTGAAAAAAACTATTTTTAGCGTCAGAAGCGAGAGAACTTAATTAGCGGCAAAATCTGTAAAAAATAAAACAGTATTTTAGTGGCTAAATCCGTAAAAAAACGTATTTTTATCGAACAAAATATGAATTGCGCAAAAATCATTAGCGACCAAAGCATGATCATTTTATTACTAATGGTACAAACAAGGACAAATCAGACACTTGTATGCAGATTTGATAAAATATAACCTTTATTAACACCCACTATAGGTGGGACTTGGGTCTCCTGGGTGGGTTTTCAGAAAACGCGGTAAAAAACGTGCCAAAAGAAATCCGCCGCTTTATAGACTACTGTAGTAAATTTTCTGTCCAGCTCTGGCGTTTTTTTTAGAACATGTTGCAAAAGACGACCAGTAAAAAAAACGAGCAGAAAAAAGCTCAGTAAAACAGCAGGACGTTTTTACAATGGAAGTCTATAGGAGCTCTTTCAGTCGTTTTTCCAGCGTTTTTAGAAAACGAAAAAACGCTGAAAAAAAGGACGATTTTCTGTGCAGTGTAGACCTGCTTTCAACCGGTGCGTTTTTGGTGTGTTTTTGATGCTTTTTTCATGCGTTTTTTTTTGCTGAAATGCACAGCATTAATTACTGTGCATTACTGCAAAAAAAAACCCAAAAAAACCCGCATTAATAAATGCACAAAAAACACACCAAAAACGCACTGTGTGAAAGCACCCTTAAAGAAAAACTTATAGGTCTATGCAAGCCAGATTTCTTGCTGGTTAGTAGGTGATCAAATAGTTATTTCAGGCAATAAAATGAAAATTATTTCAGAATCATAAATATGATTTTCTGAATTTTTTTTTTTGGGGGGGGGGGGGTTCTGCCTCTCACAGCTGACGTGTACTTACGATAAAAATTACAGACATCTCCATTCAGTGAAGATGGAAAAACTTTCAAAATAGCCAGTGTATCAAATACTTATTTTCCCCACTGTTACATAATCTAAGAAAGTTTAACCCCATAGAACAAGATGTGTTTATTAATATTTCCAGTGAAAGAGTGTGATGCTCAGAATAATAATCTTTTCCTATATTTTTCTAAATATACAATTTAATTTTGTGTGCAGCCAGGGGAAGAGTTGTGATCTTTATTATAACTGTGTGACAGGAATCAGTCTGATCATCATTGACTGATAATACTGTAGTTTGCATCCCTCACTGTGAAGAGCATGTGTGCTTGTAGCCTACAGGTGCTTCTCAATAAATTAGAGTATTAGCCAAAAGTATTATTTTTTTTCAGTAACTCAATTCAAAAAGTGAAACTCATATTATACACAGTCATTACAAACAGAGTGAACTTTTTGAAGTGTTTATTTATGTTAATCTTGATGATTATGGCTTACAGCCAAGGAAAACCCAGAATTCATCATCTCAGAAAATTAGAATAATTAACCCAAAACACCTGCAAAGGCTTCCTAAGCATTTTAAAAGGTCCCTTAGTCTGGTTCAGTAGGCGACACAATCATGGGGAAGACTGCTGACTTGACAGATGTCCAGAAGGCAATCATTGACACACTCCACAAGGAGGGTAAGCCACAAAAGGTCATTGCTAAAGAAGCTGGCTGTTCACAGAGTGCTGTATCAAAGCATATTAATGGAAAGTTGAGTTGAAGGAAAAAGTTTGGTAGAAAAAGGTGCACAAGCAACCGGGATAACCACAGTCATTGTTAAGAAAAGGCTATTCAAAAATTTGGGGGAGATTCACAAGGAGTGGACTGCTGCTGGAGTCAGTGCTTCAAGAGCCACCACACACAGACGTATCCCGGACAAGGGCTAAAAGTGTCGCATTCCATGTGTTAAGCCACTCATAACCAATAGACAATGCCAGAATCTTCTTACCTGGGCCAAGGAGAAAAAGAACTTGACAGTTGCTCAGTGGTCCAAGGTGTTGTTTTCAGATGAAAGTAAATTATGCATTTCATTTGGAAATCAAGATCCCAGAGTCTGGAGGAAGAATGGAGAGACACACAATCCAAACTGCTTGAGGTCTAGTGTGAAGTTTCCACAATCAGTGATGGTGTGGGAAACCATGTCATCTGCTGGTATAGGTCCACTGTATTTAATCAAGACCAAAGTTAGCGCAGCCATCTACCAGAAAATTTTAGAGCATTTCATGAAGCATCCCTTTGCCGACCAGCTTTTTGGAGATGGAATTTTCATTTTCCAGCAGGACTTGGCACCTGTCCACACTGCCAAAAGTACCAATGCCTGGTTTAATAACCACAGTGTCACTGTCCTTGATTGGCCAGCAAACTCACCAGACATTAACCCCATAGAGAATCTATGTGATATTTGTGCACAATCAATGGTTAACAGCCGCTCCAGCTTCATAGCTTAGTAAATTTATTTTTTCATCTTCAAACACATGGCATAAAAAGCATTCTTGTGTATGCAGGAAGTTTACATTTGTACAACATGCAAGTATATCAGGTAAATACCTTACAAACATTTATCCCACGGAGGGTGGAAAGGAGCTGCACGGACAACCAGCTGTGAACGCACACAGAGCGACATTTCAAGGGTCTCCGCCCTCTTTGTCCATCTATGTGGTATTGTCAAGAGGAAGATGAGACACACCAGACCCAACAATGCAGACAAGCTGAAAGCTGCAATCAAAGCAACCTGGGCTTCCATAACACCTCAGCAGTGCCACCGGCTGATCGTCTTCATGCCACTCCGCATTAATGCAGTCATTCATGCAAAAGGAGCCCTGACCTAGTATTGAGTGCATATACTGTACATACTTTTCATTTGCCCAACATTTCTGTGTTCAAAACTTTTTTTACAGTTGGTCTTATATAATACTCTAATTATCTGACAAAGACTTTTGTGTTTTCCTTGGCAATAAGACAATCATCAAGATTAACATAAATAAACACTTCAAAAAGTTCACTCCGTTTGTGATGACTCTTTAATATATGAGTTTTACTTTTTGAATTGAATTACTGGAAATAAAAAAAACCTTTTGACTGTTATTCTAATTTGAGAAGCATGTGTATTTGGTCATTCAGGGAGTTTTAGCGTTAGGCCATGTTCACACGGCTTATTTCATAGAGAACAGTGGATTCCGGCGCTCCTCCCCGCTCGGCGAATCCGACGGGCGGGGAGAAAGTGACATGCACATTATCCAGGCGCAACACGCGCCGTGGATAATGAAAGTCTATGGGGCCGGCGGGAAGCGCCCCCGCCCCTTATTCAAGCCGTAATTGCGTGCGCGATCCGGCTCGCATTTACGGCTTGAATAAGCCGTGTGAACATGGCCTTAGAGTGAAACATGTAAAAACCCATTGACTTAAGACGAATAAGTAATTGCTACACAAAAACCATTTAGTTATTGGAACAGCAAGAAAAAAGCAACAAAAAGAACAGATATGTAATTTTTTATAAATCTATGTAAAAGTTTCTTTTTGATAGATATGTAAAAAAAAGTGTGCATTTATGTGGACCTCCTGAAGTTTCAAGCACATCAAGTTTTAACATGGCTATTTGTGCTGTCACAGCTAAGATTCCCAATTGGGACCCATTTACTATATGTTGTATTCAATGTTGTGTCTGGAATGATCATGTCAAGACGTTATACTGCCACCCCATGGCCTTTTTTTGGATATGTTTATGTAAGATATTGATGATGTAATTTCCATATGCCTTTGCTTTCTGCTACGTCTCCTGTTTTGTGAGATCACATTCTGTCACATTTCTTTGAATATAGCAGGTTCACGATCCAAAGAGATTGCTGCTCACACTTATCAGAGACTTCTCGAACATACATCGGTGGCAGAATAGTCAAACAAATCTAAATCTGCAGTGTCTGCATGTTAAACATCCATGTTACCCATCGTTTTTCCATTAAATGGAAAAACGATGGGTAAAGCGACATGGAGAAGGACTTGGGAATCCTGGTGGACAGTAAACTTAATTGTAGCAGCCAGCCTCAGGCAGCAGATGCCAAGGCAAATAGGATTATGGAGTGTTTTAAAAGGGGCATAGATGCACATGAGGAGAACATTATTCACCCATTATACAAGTCACTGGTTAGATCACACACGGAATATTGTGTACAGTTTTGGGCACCCGTGCACAGGAAAGACATTGTAGAGCTTGAACAGGTACAAAGGCGGGCAACAAAATTAATAAAAGGACTGGGTGGACTGCAATACCCAGAAAGATTAGCAATTATTTAGTTTAGAGAAAAGACTGTTTCGAGGTGACATAATAAATATGTTTAACTATATTAAAGGTCAATATAGTGATCTCTCTCAAGATTTATTTATGGCCAGGACTGTATCAAGAACAAGAGGGCATCCTCTACGTCTTGAGGAACGAAAGTTTCTACATAAACATAGAAAGGGATTCTTTGTTGTTCGACTAGTGAGACTGTGGAACTCTCTGCCAGAGGAACTTGTCATGGTGAATTCAATAACAGAGTTCAAAAAGGGTTTTGGATGCATTTCTGGAGCGTAATAATATAACAAGTTATAGTGACTAGGATTCTGGAGTAGGGTCGTTGATCCAGGGATTATTCTGATTGCCAGATTGGAGTCGGGAAGGATTTTTTTCCCTAAAATGAGGATAGTAGGCTCTTGCCTCACTGGGGTTTTTTGCCTTCCTCTGGATCAACACTTTAGCAACACTTTAGCAAAATAGGCTGAACTGGATGGACATCTTGTCTTTTTACAGACTTAAAAACTATTTAAATATATGCAAGCAAGCACAGAGTTGTCCACCATCTTAAGCAGGATGTGGATTCTCAACCACAGTGAGCTTAAGCTGCAGTCCTGCCTTAATGAGACTGTACCACCTGAACAGAGAAAGTCCACAAAAGGCACTGTCGATTCTTGTGTCGCTGGACCTAAGCAAATGCATCCTATTTCCAAAGACTCAGATATACAGGAAGGCGAGTTATTAAAGAACAAATTGTACGGTCTAAACATGCGATTAAACTGTCGCAGAAGATTAGAGAGAACTTCGAGGCAACCAGAGTCTAGTTATGGGACAATCTAGATGACCTATGGGAAAGAGATGAACACTATATAGCAGTTTGATCGCCACTAGATACTGACCGACATTGCTATAACCCAGGAGAAGTGGAAGACCCAGCTGACTGGACTGCGAACTATGTGTTAAAGCAATTGTCGTCTGTGCCTCCTGATAGCCACACTGGCTTAAGCTTAGAAATTTGATTTGAGAGTTAAAGTAGCAGTGCCACTTCTAACCTACCATGCAGATATACCCACACAACAACAGATATTGCGAGCCACCGATGACCAGATAATTTCCAGCATTTAGCCAGCAGATCCTAAACTGCAGCTTAATCCTTCTGCTAAAAATTTTTCTCCTGATTTAGCTCAGCCTTATACACCAGAAACATCACAACGTAATCCAGCAACAAGGAGTGGGAGATGAGACATGTTGGACTTTGCCAGATATATGATTAGAGATGGGCGAATTGATTCTAACGAAGTGGAATTCGTTTAGAATTTCAGGAAAACTTCGATTCTGAACGAAGTTGAAGTTTGGGGTGATTCGCGGGAACGAAGTGTGTTTTTAATTGATAAAATGGCTGCAAGCACATGGCGTTACATGGGGTAAAGAACTCAGGGAGGAAGACAGGAGTACCCTAAATAACGTGCAGAGATGAAGCCAATCAGAGACCGGCGGGATTCTGTGACGTCACCGCACTATATAAGTACTTGCTGCAGCTCCAGTAGCTGAGATCTCACACAAAAGAAAGAACTTTTATACAGCGATTTTGGGAGGGAGGGGGGGGGGTCACAGCTTTTCTCAGAGACTGCTTCTCTAACATTCTAATTTTGATTTTGTGGGGTATTGGAATTGAAGTCCAGTGTGCGTCCAATTCAGCTGCATATACATTTTAATGGAAAAATCTGCTCCAGTTCTGGAGCACATTAAAATATCCAAGGGTTTATCTAAGCCTTTTTTTTGCTGTTGTATTAATTAAGAAACAGAGTTTTTAAAAATCCACATACCTTTTTAATTTTTGGCAGCTCATTTCTCGCAATTTATATCCAAGGGTTAATTAAGTGTGTTTCTGCTGTTGCAGTCAGTAAAAGAAACGGTGTTTATCAACGCCAAAAAATTAATTTTTCTGTAGCATAATACATATCCGAAGGTTAATTAAGCGTTGTTCTGCTGTTGTAGTCAGTAAAATACATGTCGTTTTAACACGCCACATAGCTGTTAATTTTTTGGCTGCTCATTTATTTTGCGCAATTTATATCCAAGGGTTAATTAAGCGTGTTTCTGCTGTTTTTAAATCAGTAAAAGAAACCGTCTTTTTTCAACGCCAAAGAAGAAATTTTTCCTGTAGCATAATTCATATCCGAGGTAATTAAACGTGTTTCTGCTTTGTTAGCAGTAAAATAAAACTGCGTTTTTTAAAAGCCATTATAACTGTTACTTTTTGGCTGCTCATTTCTTTTGCGCAGTTTATATCCAAGGGTTACCCAAGCCTGTTAGTGGGTTCATTTGGAGTCAAACACAGGGTGTGTATTTATCATATACAGATATATTCATTAAACAGAGTCTGTACATTTTTGAACAAACAGTATGTCAGACAGAGAGGTGGCAGGGCGCTTCACATGCGATTGGGGATGGCACAAAAAAATTCATTTGGGGCAGGCACAGGTCGCAGCACAGTAAGGGGACGTCACATCAGGGGTCACTCGGTGAGGCCAGAACTGCCGGTGTCATCTAGCGGCCATGTGTTGACCAGCAACCCAAGGGTTCTTGATTGGTTGACTAGGTCATCCACTTCCTCCCAGACGACATCTGACAACCCCAGCCAAGAGTCGGTGGGAACGTCAGACACAACCCTTAATTGGCATGGCCCGGGAGCGGGACAGCGGCCCTCACATGTCCTCAACCCGCCTCTGTCCCATCCGGTTCCCTCAACCAGAGATCTACTATGTTGTCTGGACTCAGCGCCGCTATACAGCGAGGATGAACAATTTGAGGATGACAGTCAGCAGCTACTTGGCAGCGAAGAAATGGGGCCAATATCCCCTGCTTCTTGCAGTAGGCAGCAAAGTATAGATGTGGAGAGTGGCATGGGAGGTCATGTTGTGAGGGGTCACTCTCTGCATACCAAGACCGTTGAGGAGGACAGCAGTGAAGATCAAACAATAATCGATGATGATGTAGCCGACCGCACTTGGGAGCCGGGTGAAGCAAGGGCTTCATCACCGTCAGGAGAAGAGGGCTTCAGTTTGCGCCTCCGGCAGCGGCGCAGCCAGCAAGTGGGTAGCGTGGCCGTGAGTCAGCAGGGTAGCAGCAGTGCGAGGTCGGGAGACAAACGGCAACGGGGTAGAAAACCCGCTTCACAGGTCCAAGAAAGTAGCGGCACAGGGGCTCAGAGAGGCAGCGACGGTAGTAGTCACTGGCAATAAAATCAGCTACTCGGCGGTGTGGCAGTTCTTTGCTAAGATACCGGAGGAGCTGAATATGGGTATATGTAGAATCTGTGGGCAGAAAGTGAAGCATGGCCAGGGAGCTAACGTTGGCACCACGGCCCTGTGGCAACACATGTAGCGTCACCATCCGGTGGCCTGGGAGAAACGTGGCTCAGATGTGGTGGTCCATCCTGCCGCCGCAGCATCAGCAGCGCGCCCAGTGGCACGCATGCCATTGCAGCCAGTCAAAGCTCCATCACTTCTGCAGAAGGGAGCTGTTTCTCTTTGCCATCATCTCCCGTCCAAGATGCACACTGCCACCCCAGTTAGAAGATCCGCTGGACTACTGGGCAGCCAAACTGATGTGTGGCCGCAAACTTGCGAGTTTGCAGTGGAGAAGCTGTCCTGCCCGGCCAGTAGTGTGGCATCAGAGCGGGTGTTCAGTGCGGCGGGGGCCATCATTACTCCAAGGAGAACCCGCTTGTCCACCAGAAATGTGGACCGACTGACCTTTGTCAAGCTGAATCAGGCGTGGATCGGCCAGGATTTCCACACACCAATGCCTTAGGCGTCAGATTACATCAGCCATGACGCCTCACCAAAACTTTGAGAAATGAGTCTGGGTTCAAACTACCTGCCTCAGCCACTATTCTGATGCCGCCACCCACCTGATGCCACATATCTGCTGCCAGTTTCTCCATCTGCCGACCACCATCTTTACCAGGGACTGGCATTGCCACCCACCTCCGCACTCTGTCAGTGTGCCACTCTAAGACCTCATGCTGCGGCTGCTGCTGTTGTTGCTGCTGCGGTCACCTCCCCCCCCTGTCATTGTGCCACTCTCTGACCTCATGCTGCTGCCGTGACCTCCACTCTCTGTCATTGTGCCACTCTGTGGCCTACTCCTGTTTTTGCCACCCCCAGAATGTCATTGTGCCACTGTCTGACCTCATGCTGCTGCTGTTGATGACATCATCTCCACACTATTTCATTGTGCTACTTTGTGCGCTCCTGATGTTGCTGCCACCTCCAGAATTTGTCATTATGCCACTCTGTAGCCTACTCATGCTGCTGCCAAGTGACCGCTGTCTCACTGGAACACCCTGTGGTTTCCTAATGCTGTTTCCACCCTCACCACTCTATGACGTTGTCACTATGTTTAGTTTTCCCCTTCTTTTCACCTGTCAGAAGGAATAGGAAGGATCAAGATTGTCTAGCCAAAAGCAGGAGTGGATACAGAACACAGAAAACATGCAAATATCCCATTTACTGGTCATCTCTGTTTTGGATCAACTCCTGTTTGTTTTTGGCCTTAGCAATACTGATGGATTATTGACCGATTGAAAGCAGACACTGACGGATGAAAGGAAGGGCAAAATGATCAGAGACGTCAACACAAAATTACTGCCGACACCCTCTCCACTCATTCGGGGGGCCTCTACATGTATCAGCGTTTAACAGAACAGGTTCTGTCATATTTTGTGACGGTTTAAAGCTCTGGCCTCATGGAGTGACCCCAGCTGTGACATCCCCTTACTGTGCTGAGACCTGTGCTGGCTCCAGTGACCTACTACTATGTTCTTTGACGCTATTGTAGGATCTTAGCCCTCAGCTTGTTTTTTTCCAGCTGGCGCTGCCATGACTTTATCAGGCTGCATTCCCGCTTCAGTTTTTTGGTCAGTTTTGCCCCCGTAAGTGCCCAGGGAATTTTAGAGTGAAGCGATTCTAAGAGCGACGGCAGTCATGTGCGTGTCATACTAAAACACAGCTTTGTACCAAACCAAGCTTCCTATGCATATTAAATCATTGCACAACGTTCTACAGCACCCTACAGACTCTGTGCAGCCAAGAAATAGCTGTTTTTTAACGAGATTCATCCCGAAGTAATTCGGACCGAAACGAATTTTGGCGGAAAATTTGCCGAAAACGGCGAACCGAATTTTTGAGAAATTTGCCCATCTCTACATATGATACACATGGAGCTGATAAACATTATGGGCGACATGTATGAAATTTTGCATTAACACGTCAAATTTTATGTGCATAACATTAGTGTAGAATGCGCCTGATTTATGAACCCGCTCTACAGCAGGTCATAAATCAGGCGCATTCTAGCGCTCGGGCAACAGTTCGGGATCAGGCTTTGAAAGTGGTATACCTGTTCCAGCTGTAATATGTAGCTTCGCTACGGCTCTAGTGCGCCCCGGCTCCCGCACCCCCCGAGGTCAGACGCATTACAAAGTGCCGCAGGCGCTATGTAATGCGCCCGGGAGTGGTGTGCAGGAGATTTAAAAATGTATTAACGGGGCTGTGCCTGATAACGGGCTATAAAGACGCCAGATATCTGGCGCAGCCCCATTCATACATGTCGCCCTATGTTTCTCAAAATTTGACGACGCTGCTGAAAACTACAGGGGGTGGAAATCGACTTTTGAAGCAGTACTTAATGATCTTAACCTCACTGCCAAGGAAGAACTTGACTTGCTTGTCAACTGGTTAGGCCCTGAATCTGCAGAAGGGGTAAATACAGTTCATGCATGCCACTCAGAGGAATGTCTTGCTGCAGCATGGGAGAGGCTTGACCAGACCTATGGCAATTCTGAAGCTATAGTAAGAGACTTCATGCATTCCCCCAGATTACTAGCAAGCACAATGAAAAATTCCAGTGAGCTACTAAAAGAATTAGAATTATCTAAAATGGACCTAGGACTGTCAGGACTGAGTCACCTTAACACTGCTCCTGGTGTCAATCCAGTGGTGTCCATGGTATGTAAGAAAAAGAGAGAACACAAGGTGATCAGAAGAATAAAGATCCCAGCTTTGACTTCACAGAATCTACTGTACCAGCTACATCATCATGCTCAAGGTATGATAACACATCAAGCAAACATTGAGACTTAAAGCGGTTGTCTCGCTGCATTGATTCATCTGACCTCAGTCCTGTTTTCTTGGTTTCATTTTTGAATTCAGGGGTGTGTTTACTGACTTCTACTGGCCTGTAGTGACGAGCTGCTGAGGGCACAAGGTCTGTAGCTATAGCTACCAGTGGTTGCAGCCTATCAGGAGAGATCGAACAGGTCTGCATCTACAGCAACCTGAGGAGCTGATGCAGCTCAGACAAGAGGGGGATATCCAAGAATAGGTAGGACACGGTTAATGGACACATATTACAAAGTGACTTGTTTTTGCAAGATCTTTAATATAAAAAGCAATCCTTGTAGTGAGACAACCCCTTAAAGGAAAACTGAAACTGTCAGAAAGACAAATGTCCCACCACAAGGCAGGATTCTGCTGTCTTTAATCTCTTACTGCCACAGCCAATTTTGGCCTTCCTGACAGAGTCCCATTTCTGAAATCTGACATGTGACACTTTATATGAAAATAACTTTTTGACAATTTTACATATCCATGTGATTCAGAGATTGTTTTCTCATTATACATTGTGCTTTAAGTTAGTAAGACATTTTGTGTGCAAAAAAATCCTTGTTTATTTGTGAAAAATATTAAAATATGGTGAAAAATTAGAAAAATATACCATTTTCAAATTTCAAGAATTTCTATGTGTAAGACAGATAGTTATTCCACTCAAAATAGTTTATAACTAGCATCTACCATATGTCTACTGTAGGTTGGCATCATTTTATAAATGTATTTTTTTTACATTAGGGGGCTTAGAAATTTAGTAATAATTTTTCACATTTTCATGAAAATTTGCAACAGATTTTTTTTAGGGACCAGTCCAGTTCTGACATGGTTTTTATGGGCCTGTGTGTTAGCTACCCCCATAAATAACTCCATCTAAGAAACTACTCTCCTTCATATACTTAAAACAGCGTTTAGTAAGTTTGTTAACCAATTAGGTATTTCACAAAAATTTCATTATTCACTGGAACACGGTAGATTGATTCTTCATTGAAGCAACTCTAATAGAGTCCCCAGATATTGCAGAGACCTATGGAT
The DNA here is from genome assembly GCA_025379985.1 of Phyllomedusa bahiana. Classification (NCBI taxonomy): domain Eukaryota; kingdom Metazoa; phylum Chordata; class Amphibia; order Anura; family Hylidae; genus Phyllomedusa; species Phyllomedusa bahiana. The sequence continues at coordinate 39,098 of JAODAL010000702.1, forward strand.
GCATAATTGTAAAACCCCAAGTCTGAAAGACCTACTGGAACTTCGTTCTGAATATCCAGTTATTGGACCAAGGTGTATTCATTTGTTATTTCAATTCTGCGCACACCAATGGTGTCTAAAACTTTAATAATAACCCTAATAAAGCTCATATGGAAACACAACCTTAAGAAAATATATCCAGGGTGTAGTGAGTAAATCGACCCCACAGGTGTTTCACACATTTTTTTTTCTTGCAGCAATCAGCAATTTTAGCTGAAAATGTTTCATTTTTACAATGAATTCTGGAAAAAAGCACCCTAAATTTTGTTATACAATTTATTCCAAGTTTGGAAATATCCTAAATATTGGTATAAACTGCAGTTTGGGCACATGGCAGGGCGTACAAGGGCGGAAGCGCTATCTGAAAGGCAGATTTTGGTGGGTGCCATGTCGCATTTGCAAAGCCCCCAATGTCCCAGAACAGGTGAAAACTTCCAGAAGTCGCCCCATTTTGGATTCTACACCCCTCATGGATCTCATCTAAGGGTGTTTTATGCACTTAGAGCGCACAGGTGTTCCATATTTTTTTTTAGCATGGGGCCATGAAAATGTGTGTGAAAAAAACACAGTTCCGTCACTGTTTTTGGGGCTTCAATTTTACAGTGTTCACCATGCAGTGTAAATGACAGTATAATTTTACCATGCGGGTTGGTACAATTACAATGATAGAAATTTTATGTAATTTTTTACATTTAATTACTTTTGCACAATAGAAATGTATTTATAAAAATTACGTTTGTCTTCATAGTCTTCTAGACATAACTTTTTTTATTTTTCTGTATATGGAGCGGATTATGGGCTTGTTTTTTGTGGGATGAGTTGACATATTTATTGGTACCATTATGGGGTATGACACTTTGATCACTTTTTAAAGTTTTTATTTTGAAAAATATTTATGAACAAAAATCTTTTTAGGGCGTTCACCATGCGGGTTAATAATTGTAATATAGGGTAGGTCGTTATGCACAAGGTGATACCAAACATGGCAACTGTCGCTCACCATACCCCAACATGCCTAAAAGGCACTGTGGGGCATGGTGACGTCACAGACAGCCTGAAAGTGTTTCTTCCACTCCCGGGCTGTTAAGGTGAGCAGACAGCTCCTTCTGTCTTTGCCTTAGCTGCGGCGATCGCAATAGATCACAGCAGCTAAGGGGTTAATTACCCACGTCTGGAGTGATGCAGCATGGTGCCAGCTGTAATATACAGTTAGTCCTATGTTGCGATTGTGCATGCCCTGCTTGAGAGCAGGACGTACTGGTACGTCCATTTGCGGTAGGTCACTTTCCGCTAGAACATATCGGTACATCCAAGGTCGGGAAGGAGTTAATGAAAGGGACCCTAATCGCATGTGCCTTATTCACAAAAGACCTCACCTTCTAAAAGGATGTCGTGGGCTCAGGGCAAAGACTTTGCAAGAGCGCAGAGTTACTCTGAAGGAGCTTGGAGTGTGTTACAAGTGCTTTTCTTCAGACCACATTGTAAATGACTGTAAAGCGTGCTGAATGCAATAGGGACAGGCATGTTACAGCTATGCATCTTACTTCATCTCCTAACTCCTTACATTCTCAAGCAGCATTTGACGCCATGGCAATACATGGCAGCGATCCATGTGGCAGAAAGAATGATCCCAAATGCTGTGCTAAAGTGTACTTTGTCAAGGTCTACCCAGAAGGTTCAATCTGAAAAGGCCACCAAAATGTATGCTATTATAGACTAACAAAGCAAGTTCTCTAGTAAAGCTTAAACTATTGGAGATCTTTATTATAAAGGGTGAAGCAACACCATATACCGTTATAACACCTGCTCTGGTTGTGTGAAGACTTTCAGCAGAAGAGCCACAAGGTACCTTAATTAAAAGGAGCCACCTTATACCTTTACCAACGTTAATTAAATGTGACCTGACAAAAGATACCTGACGAAAGAAAATAAATTCCTACACCAGAAGCTGCATATCATCATCCCCACTTGAGGCACCTAGCTAATAAGATTTTTCCAATGGACATGAATGCTGATATTCTACCCTTACTCCAGAAAAAAAATTCGGAGAGTCCATAAGGTACGTCACCAATGCAATGGTCCAGATGATCCTCTATATGCACTAAGACTTGACTTAGGCTGGGTAATTGAGCGCAGTGTATTTTTGCTGTCATTAATCATCTCAAGTGAATTCCAAAACCTGTGTGTTCAAGAATGGATGCACAACTCACTTTAAACCAATCTGTCATCATTGTGAGGTAAAAGAAAGGTTCACTAATTTGATCCGGGCACTGGACGTCAATTTGTACCTCACATGATGACCAAGGAAGATCAGTGTTTTGTGCAACACAAGAGGGCAACAAATTAGCCTTGTCCATAGAAGAAAAAGAGCTTATTAAAATAATAGACAATGGATCCTTTAAAGATTAATCTAAATCACTGGGTTGCAACGTTACCATTTTGGGCTGTAAGAACCAGGCTTCCAAACAATTGAGAACAGGCATTATCAAAATCCAAATTCATCTCTTTACAACGTACATTAAGAAATAAGCCCGAAATGAAAGATCACTTTGTAGCTTTCATGGACAGGATATTTTGCAATGACCATGCAGAGCCAACTCCACCTTTTCAAGAACACGAAGAGTGCTGGTATCTTTTCTACTCTGGAGCATATAATCCGTAAAAACCTAACCAGATCAGAGTGGTATTCGACTCAAGTGCCAAGAAATGTGGTGTATCCCTGAATGACGTTCTCCTGGTAGGAGTGCTTATGAGATTTCAAAAGGAGCCAGTCGGCAATACTGATGATATTGTACAAATGTTCCATTGTTTTATCGTAAGACAAGATCACAGAAACTACCACAGGTTTCTATGGCACAGAGACGACACTAGCAAGGAAATGATTGAATACCGCATGAAAGTGCACATCTACAGTAACAGCCCTTCACCTGCTGTTGATACATATGGCCTGGGGAGGGCTGCTTATGATGGCAAATCAGAGTTTGGGAAAGATGCCCAACACTTTCTTGAAAGGCTTCTACATGGACAATGTGCTCAAATCCCGTAAATAAAGCTGGTCTAGGGTCACACAAAATTACTTTCAACAGTGCTGATTTCAGGAAAGCCTTTCAACCTAGTGATCATGCCACAGAATTCAGATACTTGAACCTAGGCCTAAACAATCCGCCATTGGAGAGAAGTCTAGGTTTGAGGTTGGACTTGTTGAATGATTCCTCTGGGTTTCAAGTTAATTATACAGATAACCCACTTACTAAGCATGGAGTTCTCTCAGTAATAAACAACCTATATGATCCACTGGTATTTGTAGCATTCTTGACTGTACAAGGCAAATTTTCTCAGAGTCTATTGAAGACTGGGATGTCCCGCTGCCTTCCAACAAATGAAAGTGGAAGTCTTGGAAAGAATTTCAACATGCCTTACATAGGGTTCACCTACCATGATGCTACACTCCAGCATCTTTGGCCATAAGCCAAAGAAAGGAAATCCACATCTTCTCAGATGCATCCACTGAGGCCAGCTTTCACCTACTTGAAGGTAATAGAAACTTGCAATAAAGCTCATGATGGATTTCTAGTTGAGAAAGCCGAATTAGCTCCTAAGCCTGATCATACCATCCCTAGACCTGAACTTTGTGGAACTGTACTAGCTCTAGAGACTGCACAGTTTATATAGCATTAGCTAGATATTCATGTGGATGACCGTTTTACACAGACGGCAGGGTTGTTCTAGGCCTTTGTTTTCCTGAAGCAGGTGTGCAGACAGCGTTTGGAAAAAAGGTTTTAAAGCGAAGTAAAAGAGTGAGTGCCCGAGCATGTCTAAAGTGCATTTTTTGGCTTAAGTGTGGGAACTTAAGATTGTTGGACTTTAGATTTGGGGAGTTCTGATCCTGGATCTAAATCAGCAAGTGGCAACACTGAGATCCACTGGTAAGTTGGAAGCAAGTTTGCTGCTCACTGAGCAAACACTCACTGGGGTAGATGCTGGGGAGAATGGCAGCATAGACGTGCATGGACATGAGGCAGCTATCTGGGTAATAGAAAGAAGGGAAGAGGGAAAAGTGTCAGGGAGGCCAATCCTGATCTGGCACATCCCAACAAATTTGCAAGACTGGTGGATGAGGGCGATGTCAGTTCAGAACTAGCGCAGCTGCAGCAATACAATACCCTTATGTGCTCCAGTAAGGTGGGGAATAGGTGTGCAGGGCAGGAGCATGTAATTGGAGACTACATTATTAAGGGAACGGACAGGGCAATCTGTAACAAAGAACGGGATCGTCAAACAGTATGTTGTTTACCTGTGACCCGAGTTTGACATATCATGGATCGGGTTGACAGATTACTGGGTGGGGCTGGTGATGGTCAGCCACCCGGATGTCCCTGGATGAGGCCAAGCCTATAACAGTGGCAGACCTGAAGGTATTAACACAATCCTTACCGACCAAAGCTGACATATCTAATTTTGCCTGTCAACTCCTGGGTGAGTGCAAACAGGAATTTGCTATATTTCGATCAGAACTCTCTCACTTGTCCACCAAAGTGGAAACCCTATTTCAGGCACATGACTCTACCTCTTCTTCACTGACGTCTCTCCAAGGAGTTGTCCAACAACACTCTCGCTACAGCAACATATTGATGACGTTGAAAATAGAAGTAGGAGAAAAAACTTCAGGATTAGGGGATTACCAGAAACGGTCCCCTCCAGTGATCTCTTCCTGGTTCTGACACACATTTTCAATGACTTACTGGGCTGGCCTCCGGGCGCTCATATAGAGATCGACAGGGCACATAGAGCCCTCCGGCCACCCAGCATGGACCCCCTACACCCAAGGGACGTCATCTGTCAAATCCATTATTATGGACTTTAAGATGAGATCCTACAGCAAACTAGAAGCAGACATCAGATAACCAACAAGGAGACAAACCTCCAGATTCTGCCGGACCTCTCACGTCACACAATAGCACAATGGGTCTTGCTCAAACCGGTCCTATCCATACTGAGAGAGAAACATTCCATACAGATGGGGCTACCCATTCACCCTTATCACCTGCATAGGAGAGCAGTCCTTCTCCATAAGCTCTCCCAAAGATCTTCCCTCTTTCCTGCAGGCCCTTCAAGTTTCAAATATCACTCTTCCAGAATGGCCGTCTATCTCCTCTCCCTCCCTCAGAAACCTGAAGAGACTGAATGCCAGACACCTCTACGGAATCTGGAAGAGGCCTACCCCCACGGAAATCTAAACCCCGGGGTCGGCGACACTCAGGACCTTCTTTGACATCTGCCCTCGATCCAGCTGCCTCTTTCTTTTCGGGACCTTGAGTACCTTTATAATTGCTTTACTATAAATGTTCTTTCACAATGTGTTATAGGTGTTAGGCCTACACTGCCTTTATATGCTCAGGTTCCTCATCTACTCGCTCTCCTGTTTGCTACATAATCTTATGTACCCATGTTATATGTTTGACTAATCTTGCTCTTTAGCCAGGTTTTCATTATGTTCCATACTCGGAGCCGTCTATCACGGTGTGTGCCTCCCCAATAGTTAGGGGACTCTCCTCATGGCTCTCTCTCTCCCTCGTCTTCTGCGGTGGTGTCGTGCCCCTCTCCGGTGGCACAGTTCCTATGCTATTTTATCCTGAACCATGGGGGACTTTAAAATCGCCTCATTTAATGCGAAAGGGCTCAACACACCCATGAAGAGGTCACATATCTTGCATTATTTCCACCATCAGATGACACATATTATATGCCTCCAGGAGACTCATTTTAAGTCCCTCTAATTTGGGACAGATTCTATACTCACTGGCACCTTGCCAACTGCCCATATTCCAAAACAAGGGGCGTTGCGATAGCCATACATAAATCTCTACCCTACCAGGTTATAGACTGTGTCACTGTAGCTGAGGCTAGATATGTCATTCTCACTTTATCTGTTAATGGTTAGATCTTCACCATTGTCAATGTGTATACCTCAAACCAGCTTCTAGATAAGGTTACTCCTTCCGTGAAAGGCACTGTTATATTTTGTGGGGGATCTAAATCTAACCTTAGATCCGACACTGGATAATTCAACGGGCCGGTCCACACTCTCTTATACTGTTATTAAAAAAGTCAAAACGGCCTTTTTACAGCTCCAGCTATGTGACGGTTGGAGGCTTCAGCACACAGCCGCCAAGAATTATAGCTTCTATTCAAATCCACACGGTTCATACAGTCGTATAGATTACATCCTCGTCCAACACAATGCCTTGCCTTGGCTCCAATCGACCTCTATAGTGAACATCATCTTATCAGACCATGCCCCCATCTTTAGTTCATTTCTTGTTCCCTGTATGTCCAAGCAGAATAGAATGTGGAGGCTGAATGAAACTCTGCTTTCTGATGTGGTTTGTGTTGCAGATCTTTCAACAGCCGTTAAACACTTACATTATGACAATGCGATTGATAGTACAGCTCCAATCTTTAAATGGGAAGTCCTCAAATGCGTTCTTAGAGGAGTCTTTATTAAACATGGCAGTAGGTTGAAAAAGGAGAGAGCCCATTCCCTTTCGGTGGCCTTGCAGAAGATAGCGTCATTAGAATTACTTCATAAGCAAGCTCCATCTCCCTCAATTTTAAAGGACTTGAGGCGAGACGACTTCTTGAAGTCTCCTGGGGCAAATACATCCAATCCTGCCGTAGCTCATTCTATGAACATGGCAACTCAGACACTATCTCATTTAGGCCCGGGTCCTACATTAATTTCCAAAATTCTAGCCTTGTACCAAATCCCTTCAACTCAGATTAAGATTAATGGCTCCCTATTGGAACACTTTTCTATTCCTAATGGCACTCGTCAGGGTTGTCCCTTATCTCCGTTACTATACATATTGATAATTGAAGATCTCCTGCACTTGATTCACACCAATCCGGCCATCAGCATTATTAATATAGGAATTCAAGTGGTCTGGTTCCGCAGACGATATTTTGATCTTTGTCGCTACTCCTTTAGTGTCCCTCCTATCTCTGATGTCTGAATTTAGGTGGTTTAATGTTTGGTCCAACTACAAGATTAACCTTTCCAAATCAGAGATTCTTAATATTTCCTTGGACCCGTCTATCCTTCCCTCTCTAAAGCAGCATTCCCCTTCTCCTGGTCTCCACATGTAATCTCATACTTGGGTACCAAAATACCATATAACCTTGACCAATTATTTGACCTTAACTTCAGCCCTTTACTTTCCCAATTTAACAGTACTCTTCAGACATGGAAGCTTAAGGCATTTTCTTGGTTTGGACGGTTGAATGTCTTAAAGATGTCCCTCCTCCCTTAGCTTCTCTATCTAATGCAAACCATCCCCATATTAATCCCTTCCTCTTTTTGGCACAAACTCCAACGCTGTTTTTCTGACTTCATTTGGCACCAGGGTCGCTCAAGAATTAGCAGGGCAACCTTGAGTAGACCTAAGGACAGGGGGGATAGTGGGTCTACCGGACTGTAGGCTGTATTACTTTGCCTCGGCCTACCAGAGGTATATAAACCTTGTTCATGACTCGTAATCTAAGATATGGGGCTACAATGTGCAAGCTTTATGCCCCTTGACCTTTGCCTCTCTTCTATGTCACTCTGATTCTACTTTTTTACACGCCGAGAATATTTATTTTACTACTTCTCATACCTTCTCTATTATACGGAAAACCAAGCCCCAAGAATCCCTATTGAACTTCTCTGGTCCGCTCACCTCGATTATGGATAACTCCCTCTTTCCCCCGGGTCTTCCTCGAGACTTTTCCTGGGATTTTCTAAGACCCGTCCTTTTCTGGCACATACACAGGGGCTCCTACGTCCTTTACATGACATTGTAGGTGCTGAAACGGTTCTTTTTTTAATACGCTGAACTCACACGTTTCTTTTCATCCATGCCCTCTACATCCCACCTACAACGGACCATGACACCTTTAGGGCAGCTATGTAATATCAAGACTCCTCCGCAGCATTTAATTTCCATCCTTTACCAATTGCTTCTAAACTGTAGTAGTGAACCCCTCCCGACCTATTGCCGGTCTTGGGAGAAGGAACTGAACAAGACTTTTAAGGAGAAACAATGGCACAAATGTTTTTATTTGATGCACAAAGCCATTATGGCGCTTAAAGCTCAAGAAACTAGTTTCAAAATATTATCCAGATGGTATAGGGTGCCTTTCCTTTTACTTAACCTGATGTCCCAGACTCCTGCTGGTGTTGTGGATCCGAGGTGGGTACCATGTCACACACACGGGGGGATGCGCATCTATCAGAACTTTATGGAGAACAGTGCTTATGGCGGTCCGTGATTGCACTGGCACCATTGTTCCCGATACCCCTGAGGCCACGCTCTTGACGTTCCAGCTCCCTCGACTGGCATATAAAAAATCCCTCACTAGACATTTGCTTCAGGCGGCGAAGACTGTTATTCCGTGTAAATGGAAGACGTCTTCCCCTCCATCTTTGGAGGATTGGGTGGACGAGGTAGCCTTCATACATCGTATGGAGGAGTTGGTGGCCAAACCGGAGACCGATTTAGCTACATTTATCCGCACTTGAGCTCCATAGGTGGCATACCAATTATCTCCGGAATTTCGGGCATTAACAATTTAACCCCTTAGTGTCCTTTCACATTTTTTTCTTCCTCCTTTTTTTATACAGGAATATCTGTTGGCACAACTAGGGGTGGGTGGGTGGCGGCGCCACGGGCAGGGGAGAGTTGGAGCCCATTTTTCCCCCCCTCTCTCCATCCTCCTCTTTATTGACAAGGAGGTCTTATCATTAATATTGCCTTCATACTGATTCATGTTGCCTTTTAACCGCCTTAGTTCATTGGGCTCACCTGCATTTCATACTGGTCCATTTGTTGTGGACCACATGTACTGTATATATGTATAGACATACATTTACCATTTGTGACTTAAACCTCGGTTTTTGTTCCTGATTTGTGAGCTCTGTATTAGGCAATGCTGACCATTACACGATGAAAAGATTGATCCAGCAATCCAAATGTAGAATTAAAACGTCCAATTTATTGCAAATCCATTAAAAACTGATGGCAATAGGCACAGGTGAAGCAGTTTTAATGCCTGAAGAGGCATTAAAAAGATATAAGAAAAAATATAAAATATTTAAAATAATGCTAAAGACAGAAAACTTGAAACAGAAAGGCAGATTGCCAAGGAGAGTAAAACTATATAAGTAGTAAAAAGATTAAAACTGAAAATGTTGGCCCTTTGAAAAGTAGTGAGGGAGGTATTGTAGAGGGCGTTGAGGAGAAAGCAAACCTATTAAACAATTTTTTCTCCACTGTATTTACTAAGGAAAATTACTTTCCTGTTGATGGGCAGAGGGATGAGGTAAATGTCACCTTACATGTTTCTTGTCTAACCCAGGAAAAAGTGCAGCTCCGCCTTAAGAAAATTTAAATAGACAAATCATCAAGTCCTAATGGTATACACCCCCATGTCCTAAGGGAAATAAGTAATGTGACAGGCGCTATCTTAATATTTATGGACTGTATAATAATGGGGTGCATAGCAAATGTAGTGCCAATATTCAAAAAGGGATCAAACAGTGATCCTTGAAACTATAGGCTGGTAAATTTAACCTCTGTTTGAAGGTTTTTTAAGAGATGCTATACTGGAGTATCTCACTGAAAATAAATGTATAACCAGAGTTAAACATTTTTACAGATTTATACAGAATGGATTTATGAAGGATTGGTCCTGTCAAACTAAACTCTTCAGTTTTCAGGAGGAGGTTAGTTCTAGACTGGATCGGGATGAGGCAATGGATGTCATATCTACATTTTTCTAAAGCATTTAATATTGTGTCACATAAAAGGCTTGTAAGTAAAATGAGAATGCTTAGACTGGGGAAAATGTTACTAAGTGGGTAACTGGTTCAGTGATAGAACACAAAGGGTGGTGATTAATGGTACATACTCAGACTGCAGCCCTGTTACTAGTACCACAGGGGTCAGTAATTGGCCCTATTCTCTTTAATATGTTCATTAACGATCTTACACACGGATTGTATAGTAAAATATCAATATTTGCAGATGATACGAAGCTCTGTAAAGTAATCACAATAGAGGACAATGTTTTATTACAAAGGGATCTGGATAAGTTGGAGGCCTGGGCAGAGAAGTGGCAGGTGAGGTTTAACACAGATAAATGCAAGGTTATGCACATGGGAAAGAAAAATCCATTTCATGATTACTTATTAAACGGAAAAACGCTGGGAAATAGTGATATGAAGAAGGACTTGGGAATCCTAGTGGACAATAAACTTAATTGTAGCAGCCAGTGTCAGGCAGCATCTACAAAGGTAAACAGGATCATTAGGTGTATTAAAAGGGGCATAGATGCACACGATGGAAGAAGTGCAGCTCCGCCTTAGGAAGCTTAAAATAGACAAATCCCCAGGTCCTGATAGTATACACCCCCGTGTACTAAGGGAGTTAAGTGGTGTCATAGATAGGCCCCTATTCTTAATATTTATTGACTGTCTAATAGCGGGGTATGTCCCTAAGGACTGGTGCATAGCAAATGAGGTGCCAATATTCAAAAAGGGGTCAAAAAGTGATCCTGGAAACTATAGGCCGGTAAGCTGAACCTTTGTTGTTGGTAAAATGTTTGAAGGTTTTCTTAGAGATGCTATCGTGGATTATCTCACTGAAAATAAATGTATAACGCCGTTCCAGCATGGGTTTATGAAGGATCGGTCCTGTCAAACTAATCTCATCAGCTTCTATGAGGAAGTCAGTGCTAGACTGGATCGGGGTGAGGCACTGGATGTCATATATCTAGATTTTTCTAAAGCATTTGATACGGTACCACATAAAAGATGGTAAGTAAAATGAGAATGCTTGGACTGGGGGGGGAAATGTGTGCAAGTGGGTAAGTAACTGGCTCAGAAATAAAAAACAAAGGGTGATAATTAACGGTGCATACTCAGACTGGATCCCTGTTACTAGTGGAGTAGCACAGGGCTCAGTATTGGGCCCTATCCTCTTTAACATTTTCATTAACGATCTTACACATGGATTGCACAGTAGAATATCGATCTTTGCAGATGATACTAAGCTTTGTAAAGTAATCAACACAATACAGGATAATGTGTTATTACAAAGGGATCTGGATAAGCTGGAGGCCTGGGTAGAGAAGTGGCAGATGAGGTTTAACACAGATAAATGCAAGGTTATGCACATGGGGAGGAAAAATCCATTACATGACTACATGTTAAATGGAAAAACGATGGGTAAAAGTGACATGGAGAAGGACTTGGGAATCCTGGTGGACAGTAAACTTAATTGTAGCAGCCAGTGTCAGGCAGCAGCAGCCAAGGCTAATAGGATCATGGGGTGTATTAAAAGGGGCATAGATACACATGATGAGAACATTATTCTCCCATCATATAAGTCACTGGTTAAACCACATATGGAATATTGTGTACAGTTTTGGGCACCCGTGCACAGGAAAGACATTGTAGAGCTTGAACAGGTACAAAGACGGGCAACAAAAATAATAAAAGGACTAGGTGGACTGCAATAGAAAGATTAGTAAGATTGGGGTTATTTAGTTTAGAGAAAAGACGGCTTCGGGGGGGCATGATAAATATGTTTAAATACATCAAAGGTCAATATAGAGATCTCTCTCAAGATTTGTAGCACAACAGGCTGAACTTGATGGATGTCTGTCTTTTTTTCAGCCTTACAAACTTTGTTATTAGGTTACTATATATACAATCAGTCAAAACACTTCTATGTCTATGTCAGTAACCACATTAAAAGTATTAGAAAGTCCTCTGATCTTGAACAATGGCACTATGTTCCATCTCATCTCAGTCCTGCAGGTTGTGCCACCAGGCCAGCATCTGTTTGCAAGAGCCTTTGCAAATTCTTCTTGGTTGACAGGTCTAGAGTTCCTGCTGAACGAGAGTAAAAAAAAAACTTCTGGACAAGACGTCTTTACAGTCCCTGACAGAAGTTCTGTCGCTTATGCATGTTGTGGAAGCCAGAGCTTATAACCTGACTTAAAATTCATCCATTGGTTTTAGGAATGACTCATATGCAAGCTGAAACCCTCCCGAATGAGGTTTTGTTAACTAAAATAAATTTGCTTCACTCCTGAAATATTGATCATTTACGGAACACAGAAAGGTCAGATTTTGGCAAGACAAAAGTTTTGTCGCCCACAGAAAGTAATGTGAAAATCAAACAAATAATTCACTTCAAATACAAAGATATGTTTCATAACACTGGTGAATGAAATTGTGGTGCTATTAGAGCCATATTTAATATTTTGTGTGCAAAATAGCAAAGAATGCAGTCTTACATGCCTCCCAGAGTTCGTCAAGATTCTTTGGTTTTGTCTTCCAAGCTTCCTCTTTTATCCTACCCCAAACATGCTCAATGATGTTCATGTCTGGTGACTGGGCTGGCCAGTTCTGGAGCACCTTGATCTTCTTCGCCTTGAGAAACTTTGATGTAGAGATGGCTGTATGAGATGGAGCACCATCCTGCTGCAAAATTTGGCCTATTTTATGATAGCGAATGTAAGAGGTAGCTAATACTTCTTGATATTTTAGGCTATTGATATTGCCTTCCACCTTGCAAATGTTTCGCACACCCCCATACTGAATGTAACCCCAGACCATGATCTTTCCACTACCAAACTTAACTATTTTCTGGGTGTATCTTGGATCCATACGGGCTCCAGTAGGTCTCCTGCAGTATTTGCGGCGGCTGTGGTGTAATTCAACTGAAGATTCATCTGAGAAATCCGACTTCTGACACTTTTCCAGCGTCCATCCGTTAAGCAGGCTGTGAGCCTTGGCAAATGCAACACATTTTTTTAATTGCCTTTTGTTTAGTGCTGGCTTCTGGGCACTGATTCGACCGGGGAGGCCATTTCGAGACAGAATCCTACAAACTGTTCTAGTTGACACAGGGACTTGAGGTGACCAGGCCTGTTGGAGCTGTGCTGAAGTGGAAGAGGGGCTGACTTTTGATTTTCAAACCAACAAACGTTCCTCCTGAGCAGTTGTCTTGCAGGGTCTGCTGGACCTGGGCTTGTCAAAAACGTCTCCAGTCTCTTCAAATCTTTTTTTTAAATTCTTTGTACTTGACGCTGAGACACATTAAAGGTGCCAGCCACCTCTGCAGTGGATCTGGTCTTCAGTCTCTTGATAATCAAGGCTTTGGTCGCAGGGTGGATTTTTGGCATCTTGTCAGAGGTCAAGTTGCAGTTCAAGTGAAGGTCTGGGGTGCTGAAGTTCTTTTTATACACACTGTAATGTCGTACACTGAAAATTCAATGTATTTTAATTCATCATTAAACCATGTCTCAGAGTGTGAGTCATCCCCCCCCTGTGTGAAAGGAATTTCTAGCCTGGGTCTGCAGAGTCTCACCCCCAACCCTTTGCCTGGTTAATTACTGAAATGTTTAGATAACAGGGGTCTTAAGCAATTTAATGGCCCACTCTATAGATGCAGCTGTCCCGGATACATGATAACCTTTGACCCCCCACAATAAAACTTTCATTACCCCCCCCACAAAGCGCAGTCCTGATTCCCATCTTGGGGCAATAGTACGCAACCCCTCACAACAATCTTTGGTACCCCCCCATCAAAATTTTAAACCATAAAAGTGGGGCAAAAATGAAAAACGGGGAATTGGACGTATAAACTTTGGCACACCACCCGTTTCAACGGGATCAATCCTATGACTTTCCCATTTCCTCCTTCCCCGGGGCCTACTTAAACATCTGTAATTGGAAAATTCTTCTTTTTTTCTCCCTTTTTTATTTTAATAACTATTGATTTTTTTTTCCCTTTAAGAGGGGATTTTGCTGCTGCTGGATCAATTATAAGAAAGGGGTTTTTAGGATTTTTCTGAGCGGCAGTTGTCTTTTTTGTTCTTTTTTCTTTTTGTTTTAATTTTTTTTTTTTATTGGGGGACTTAAATTTTGGGGACTTTAGTTTGGGGTTTTTAAAAGGGGCAGTATTATAAGTTTTTTTTTTTTGTTTGTTTGGAAAACACCCCCCATGATTTTCCATTTTGACAATGGTCCATCAAAACCCGGGAAATTACCATCCTCAACATTCAATACTGCTGTGAAAATTTTTGCACACTGCACTTTAAACCCGGCCGGGATTAAATGAAGTCACACGGAATCCTTGCCATTGGAAGCATTACTGTCACTAGCAATCACTCACAGTGAATCAAAGGGGGTTGACATGGGGGTCGGGAACATAGCACTAGGGGGGTAACATTTAAAAAAAGGGAGAGAAAGTGTCGGGAGGCAGCCCGACTGGAAACCCCCCAAAAATTTTAAAGATTGGCGGATGGGGGGATTCACTCGAAAAGCATTGCTCAGCAAGACACACCCGTCTGCCCAAAATTTGGGAATGGGAGTACGGGGCGGGCTGAAGGTCTAGTAGTTGGGGACTCCATTATTGGGGGAACAGACAAGGGCAATTTTTAAAAAAAGACCACGTCGAACATATTTTGTTTACCGGGGGCCCGGGGTTCGACAAAACAGGGATCTCTAAATTGCGGGGTGGGGGGGTGAAAACCCAGCGCAGGGCCCACATTGGCAAAAAGAAAATTTTAAGGGAGGGGGAGTGCCCCTTAAAAATATTTCGGGGATTTAGGCAAAAACCAAAAGGACTTCCAAAAATATTTTCAAAATTTCCCTGTTCCAGGGGCCACACCAAAAGGGGCAAAAGGGAGATTAAGAGTGAATAAGGGGCTCAAAAATTGGTTTTAAAAGGGGGTTTTGGGGTTTTTTTGGAGAACGGGGCTGACTTCTTCTAGGCACCTCTATCTGGGGAGGGGCCCCCAAAAATGGGGGGGGTGCAGCTAGGGGGACAAAAGGGCGGAACTAAAATTTTAAAACGGGGGCGGGGGGGGGGGGGAAACTACAAATATTTTTCAAATATAAATGAACTAATTGTAATAAACAGGGGGGGGGTGAGGGATTTACAATGAAAAAAAGATCGGGGAAAAAAAAAAAACTGGGAAAATTCAAAAATGCATGCTACCAATCCAATCTGACCAACAAAATAAATAACAAATATTAATTGCGAAGAAAATATACAAGGGGGGAAAACCAGACATGGCGGGAGGGAACGATTTGGGGTTAACTTCGGGGTTTTACATCTTTTAAAGTACCGTAAACCCCGGGGAAGGGGGGGGGGGGGAGGGGGTTTTTCTCTTTTAAAAAACCTGTCTAACCAACACTGGAAGAAAAGGGTACGGGTATAACATTGGAATCACAGGGGTAAAAAACAGGGGGGAATAACAAAATATAATTCTAAAGGGCTCTATAGCCCCCCCAAAAAAACAAACCCATAAAAGGGTATTCCCAGCAAAAAATAAAGATCTTCAAAGGGGTTTTATTGGGGGAATTTTTTTAACTCCCAACATAAACGGGGAATCAAAACCTTACTCCAAAAAAAAAACATTTTTTGTCTAACAAAAGGAAATTTCCCTTTTCCCAAATGGTAAACCGACAAGGGGAAAGGGCCCTTTAGATTTAAATTTTACAATAGACCGAAGAGTAACAAATTGGTAGGGGGACCCAGGTATGACCATAATATAATAAACTTCCATTTACCATCAATAACTCTTTTTTTGGGCCACAAAAACCTGAATTTTAGGAAGGTAATTTACCCTGCTTAGAAAAACCTAAAAAGTTTACACAAAGGGGTTTTTAAAAAAACAGAACAAAAAATAAATGGGGGACTTTTAAAAAAACTTTCACCCCCTTGAAGGGACAAAAACCCAAGGAAAAAAATAATTTAAAAAAGGAAAAAAAAAAAATGTATCAACAGAATTTTAAAAGGGGGCAATAAAAAACAAAAAAAATAGCGTTTTCACTACTAAAACAAGGGAGGGAAAACGCTAAGAAATAAGGGAAAAAAATAAAGTTTAAAATAAAAATTAAAACACAAATGGAGACAAAAAGACTATTCAATAGAAAGTAAAACTAACCCCAAAAATTTTTAACTATACAAATATAAAAAAATTAAAAAAAAAAATGTTGGGCCCTTTAAAAAAAGAGGGGGAACAAGAAGGGGGGGGGGAAAAAAGAAAACCCATTAAACAATTTCTTCTCCCTTATTTACCAGGGGGATATTCCCTTTAACAAGGGGTGAGGGAAACCCAACTTAAAAAATTTTTTTCAAGCCAGGAAGAATCAGCTCCCTTAGGAAAAATTTAAAAAAACAAATCCCCAACCCTGACGGGATAAAAACCCCCGTTCCAAAATTAATATTAAAGATAGGGCCCCCATTCTTAATATTTTTTTGGGCTTTAATAATATTCCCAAAAATGGCCATAGCAAATGTGGGGCCTATTTAAAAGGGTCAAAAATGATCCGGGAAAAAATAGGGGCCTAACTTTCCTCTTTTTAGGAAAAAATTTTTTAAGGGTTTTTTAAGGATATCCTGGAGTACTCAAAAAAAATAAATGTATAACCCCATTCCACATGGGTTTTTGAAGGGTCGGGGCCTTAACAATCTCATCACTTCATAAATCAGGGTAACTGGGTCGGGGGGAGGCCTGGATTCTATTCTAAATTTTTCTAAACATTTATAAGGCCCAAAAGGTTGGGGAAATAAAATAAAACTTTTACTGGGGAAAAAATTTTCAATGGGACAACCCACAAAAAAAACAAAAGGGGGATATTAACGGACATACTGGATCGCTGTTTTCTATGGGGTACCACAAGGGGCATATGGGGCCCCATCCCCTTTAACATTTTCATTAATGATTTACACAGGGGTTTCACAGTAAATATCGCTTTTAACTACTAACCTGTAATCATCCAAACAATAAAAATGTTTATTACAAAGGGGCTATAAATTAGCCTGGGGAAGAAAAAGGGAAAGAGTAATACGATAAATCAAGGTATCACAGGGGGGAAAAATCCATTTCAGATTTTCATTTAAATGGAAAAAAATTGGGGAAAATGACATGGAGAAGGACTTGGGGGAAACCAGGGGACATAAACTTAAATGTACAGCCAATGCAGGGACAGTTGCCAAGGGTAATAGGGTCATGGGGGGTTTTAAAAACATAGATGACTTAACATTATTTCCCTTTCAAATAAAGGTTAACCACCATAAAAACTGGTACAGTTTTCACCATCACAGGGCGCATTGAAGCTAAACAGGTACAAAGACGGCAACAAAAAAATAAAAGGGGGTACTACAGTAACCCAAAAATTACAATTTGGGTTTTTTAGTTTAAGAAAAAAACGGCTTTGAGGGGCATAATAAATATTTTAAATACACAAATAATATAGAGATCTCTCCAAAATTTATTTATGCCCAGGCTTATATAAAAAAGGGGGGACCTCTACGTCTTTTAGGAAAAAAGTTTCTACATAAAATAAAGGGTTTTTTTTACTGTAAGAGCAGTGAGACTAGGGAAATTCCCCCAAGGGGCTTTCATGGGGGAATTCAAAAAACCTTCCCAAAAAAAGGTTTTTTTTTTCTGGGCTAATAATATAACAATTATAGTTCTAGGGTTTGGAGGGCGGGGCATTGATCCAGGGGTTTTTCTGATTCCAATTTGGGGTCAAGGGAATTTTTTTCCCCAAAATGGGGCAATTTGGTTATACCTATTGGGGGGTTTTTTCCTTCTCTGGGTCAACACCTTAGCACCATGAATGGGGGAGCTTGTCTTTTTTCGGCCTTACAAACTATGAAACTATGATCGTAATGCCATAGCCATTGTTTTTGAGTTATTTATTAATTATATCTGTTTATGTAAGTCACTGAAAAATCCATTTTAAAATTAAATTTAGCCTAATTCGTAGTTCTTGATGTTCGCAACGGATCCATTACCTTGAAGGATGTAATTTTTTTCTTTGGTAACTGCTGAAAGAGCAGTGAGTTGACACTGATACGCATTTCTACGTGTTTTTAGAATCTGTTTAGGAAATCAGAATTCCCTTCCGGACTGTATTCTTTTTGATTAATGAAGGATGGTGGTGGCGAAGCGTGTATTTTTTTTGGGGGGGGGCAGGAACTGTCATGTGTGGCGTATTTATGCTTGATTACTCTACCTGAGTGAGAGGTGAGCGCAAGCGGATATAAATCTACCCCATTACAGTGGCCCCCCCATCACGTGCTGGTGAGTGTTGTAGCGAGACAAATTGGTGGCAGAGCGGTTGTGGATATTTTTTTCCTTTTTAATTGCAGCATTAGGCTTGGGTTTAAGCAATTATTCCCTGCCACTAAAGGACTGGCTGAATCTTTGTGAAGATTACACCAGTCTTAACAAGAACTAACGCAGTGCTTACTTGACGATACACATCAATCAGTTATCCATTCCCTGTTTTTCTTTTCTATCTTTTTATTTGGCAAAGGGTGCTTGTAAGGATGGGCAGCCCTGTAACAAGAAGCAAAGTAAAGAAAACTCTACAATACCTATGCGAGGAGAGAAATATTAATCCGGCGCAAAACAAAGGCGTTCAGCTGATCCGTGAGCTCGTGGATCAAGATTTTTACAGCAGCTGGACGCAGCGTCAGAGAACGAAACAGACAACGCATCAGGTCCAATTGACGGCATTTGCTCCTGAAATAATTTCCCCTGAGGACTACCCGCAGCGCAGTTCTCAGGGAGCATGGACTCTGCTCTGGGCATGGCTTTGCAGCAACCTTGGCGCTTGTGACCCTAAATGTGTCGCCCAACAACTTAGCCATGCAATAATACAACAGGCAAGAGGCTGCGCGGAGAAACGCCAGCCGTTGCGAGAGGCGGCCGAGCTCCAAGCGGAGAGAGAGCGAGAGGCGGCCGACGCGTCAAGCTGAGATGGGACCTCAAGCTACAAGCTGGCACAACTTTGAAATGAGGGGTGAGGCTTAGCCACGAGCCTCAATGCCCAGGATACAAACCCTTTGAAACTCCCGACGTAGAACACTTTTCCTGTGATTGGAAAAGAATGGGGACTTTTTTCCCTAACGGAGGAGTTTGAAAAGACTTGCAGACAATATCATCTGCCCAAAGAGGAGTGGGGCACGATATCTGACCCCAGACTAAGGTTCAACGCCTGGGAGTTTATTATCGGACCTCCTACAGAGCAAGACGGGGACTATGACGCACATAAAGAGAGCTCTGGTCATGAAATATACACCTCACACCGGATGTGTAACGCAGGAAATTTCGGCGTCTGCAGAAAGGTCCCACTGACAGCTAACGCAGATGTGGGAGAGCAGCTTAAGTGCCACCTCAAGCAATGGGTAATGAAAGAACCTCTGGTTGTCAGCTATTGACGACCTGTTTGAATACTAATGATCAAGTACAGCTTCGTCCATGATCTGTCCTGCAATGTTCAATCAGTTTGTCTTGTGACTGGAAGCCCAAGACTCCATGAGACACTGCTGACCTGGCAGATCTCCTATGTTTGCCAACAGTATGCCAGAAGCCCGGAGAACACCTTAGTCCAACCTGGAGAGAGGTAAGTCTGCTGGGGAATCCCCCTTCTCCTGCCCCATCGATCCCCTGGGTCACCCCCCTATTATTCCCGCCTTGGTCCCCGAGACCCACACGCCCAATTGACTGACATGGCGCAAATGTTTTTATATGCAAACAAGTGGGGCAAGTTAGTGCCACTTGTTCCAGACAAAGCTGAGGAAGTACTCACCGATGCCACATACCCCCGCCCTCCATCTATCTTATAACTGGACAGCAGGGGAAAGGAGAAAGCATAACCTCCAAACTGTCCACAGTGGGAGAAAAGGTCGCCATAGGCATCAAAGACAGTGGAGCAGAGGTGACAGTTTGTGCGTCCAGAGAATGGGGTGGTATTGGCTAGAAGTATTATCCGGAAAGACCATGACCCTGACCCTGATTTGGGTCGGAGGTCCGCCTGCTATACCAATGGCTCGTGTTAATGCTGTACTGGGGAGCGGGCCGAGGGGATGATAGAAGTGGGGATATCCGCTACTATCCCCACAACAGATTTACTGGTACATACCTTGGGGTAGATTGCACGAGTAATTAAACGTCCCGGCATCCCCTTCCGAAAGGCAACTCCAGCAAACCGCAGACATGGTGAAGTCCCCACTGAGACTGGTGCCATACTTCTGGAAAGTGCCTCGCATGGAAAGGAAATCTGACAGGTGGATGAACTTCGGAATGTAGCCACAGAATAGGTGTAATGAGCAAAAGACTGTCCTTTATGTCACACTTTGACCCCATAGACCAGGATGCCTGCAAGCCTCAGCTTGTTGTCGGCTGACCAGCCCAAGGTGAATCTCCTGCAGAGATCAAATTGCAAGATTGAGGTGGAAGAGTCACTGCAGCCACCCTCCAACTTCCCTTCTACTGACAGTCACGCTCTCACACATGCTTTCATATCAGAAAACATTGCAGAGAAGCCGCCCCCTGCTGAGTCCCTGATATTCACGGAGATTGCATAGGGAACAGGGAACGTAATCAAGTCTAAGGAATTGGAATCCCTGATAGCAGCCCCACTGATGTGTGGCCAGAACCCATGGAAGATAACAGGACTAATCCCATGTCCACCCCTCATCCAACTATCAAAGAAACCCCCTGCACCTAGGAGGGAACTGTCTCTTGTACCATGTTTTGGGAACTTGCTCTGACTTTGATGTATCTAAGCTTCTGATGTAATTTCAGCCTGTTGTTCTGGATGTTACTGTGAGGTTCTAAGCTGGTTTGACCAAGAAATCAAATTTACCTACAGCTGTAGTGTGGGCCCCTGATGTACCCAGCCTCACAATACATCTCGAGAACAGTTGTGAACCCGGGATAACATATCTCAGCCTGTAATGCTGGGTGGCCCGCCTGTGATCTAAGCTTGCCAGCATGACTTTGGACTAGTTGTGGACAATAAAGACTTATCCAAGCCTTGGGCGTATCTCACTGTTTATTGGACAATAATGATGTAGCCAAGCCAGGGGCGTATCTACAGACTGTCCCATGGACACAAATGATTTATCCAAACCTGGAGGGTTGTATCTTCCGACTGGTATTGACAATGATCATGTGTCCAAGCTGAGGGTGTTATCTCAGACTGTTGTAGAACATAAAATGTATCTAAGGCCTGAGAGGGTGTATTCCAGATGGTAAATGGTGGGGATTGACCATCCTGAGTCTGGTTTTCATAATACCAACAGCTCATGGATGTGCCGGAGCCCAATGATGCATGTCAATCTGCTAGCACATTGTAACCAAACCATAATGTATGCTCCTGCCTGCCTATGGGTGTAACCAACCCCATGGGTGGAATATGGTGAACGTCGTAATCCAGAGCTGTTTGGATCCAAAGCCAAACTGTGGATAATCTTTGCAGAGGTTATTCCCCGGGGTCTGAGTGGTAAGGCTTTAGACCCCGGTCATAGAGTGATGTGTCCCCACATGTAACGTGTGATATGTACCGCCCAGCGGAGTCCCCCCAACACGCCAAATATCTGATAGTTCAGATACCAAGAAGGGCATGGAGTGTGGTAAGGCCGACATCTCATCACTCGCCAGGGTAGTACGGAGGCGGGCTCAGGGGATGGCAGGGTGAGCCAGTCCCCCCCACGGCCCACTCCAAAAGGGGTGGAAGGTGTAATGACGTACACTGAAAAAAATTACAATGTATTTAATTCATCATTAAACATGTCTCAGAGTGTGGAAAGGAATTTCTATCCTTGTTCTGCAGAGTCTCAACCCCCAACCCTTTGCCTGGTTAATTACTGAAATGTTTAATAACAGGTCTTAAGCAATTTAATGGCCCACTCCTAAAAGATGCAGCGTGCCGCGTGATACATGGATAACCTTGAGACCCCCCACAATAAAACTTTCATTGACCCCCCACCCCGCAAACGCAGTCCTGATTGCCATCTTGTGGCAAATTAGCAAAAACCCCTCATCAACAATAAAAGGTAACCCCCTCACATAATGTCAACCTAAGAGAGTGGGGCAAAAATAGAGAGGCGAGAATCGGGCCCAGGTATAAACATGGGGACACACCACCCCGGTTTCATAGTTTGGGGGGTAAAATCCTGGATTGACTGTGCCCCAATTTTTCCTCCTTCCCCCGGGGACCTATCTTAAACACTTAATGTAAATTTCTTCCCTTTTTCTTCCTTTTTATTTTAATAACTGATTGATCAAACCCATAGCCATTTGTTATTATAATTCTGTTTTTTTTAAGCATGAAAAATCATTTTAAAATTAAAGTTTGCCTTAATTCGTAAGTTCTTTGTTGTTGCACGGATCCATTTTCCTTGAAGGAGTGGTATTTTTTTCTTTGGTAACTGCTGAGAAGCATGAGTTGACCTGTAAGCATTTTTAACGTGTTTTAAAGAATCCTGTTAGGAATCAGACATACTCCTTCGGTGATTCTGATTGATTATTAAAGGAATGGTGGTGGTGCAGCGTGTGTATTAGTTTGGGGGGTACACTGGAACTGTCTTGTGGTGCGATTTCTATGCTTGATTCGCTACCTGAGTGAGAGGTGAGCGCAAGCGGATAATAAATCAACCCCATTAACAGTGGCCCCCCAGTCACGTGTGCTGGTGAAGTGTGTACGACACACACCCACTAATTAACCGATCAATTAGTGAGCACAGGTGAGGCTTGTAAACTAGTGATATGACAGTGCATGAAAATGACACAGTCGACAAAACTTTGTCCTTGCCAAAATCAGACCTGTGTTCCTTCTATGATCAATATTTCAGCCATGAGAAAGGCAAATTTATTTCGTTAAAAAACCTCATTAACAGGGGAGAGGTTTCAGCTTGCATGTAGTCATTCCTAAAACCAATGTGTGAATTTTAAGTCAGGTTATAAGCTTTGGTTTTCCCAACATGGATAAGCGACAGAACTTCTGTCAGGGACTGTAGTCTCCAAGGCCCTGATAATGATCCAGAGATTCGTCCTGAAGTAAGTACTAGTCACCAGGTTCAAAGAGAGGTCTGGTTTTGGTTGTCATCACTTTGAGCTAATGTTCATACGTACCATCACAGGGAACAAGTAAGAGAAGTCAGGAAGAAACCCTCTTATTATTCCTGGCCATCACCATTTTACTACCCCGCTGATGGGAAATTATCAAGAATGGGGTAAGCACCAAAGCAGACATTTCACTAAAGATGTTTTATAAGCGGGGGCATGGCCTGGCAGCCATTGTGGTCAGACGCGTGGTGGGGGAGCTCCTGCTGCTTACCGGCTTTTTCCCAAGTTATCCTGCATATCCTGCTGTAAACCTGACTGTGGATTTTGCACGGTGGAACTTGACAGGAACTGTGCGAAGGACCGGAGCAGTGAGTGATTCCTGGGGTGGACTGCAGCGGGCAGATCTGGACCCGAGCGCAGGCCCCTGAGCACGGATCAGGAAGCCATCTTGGATGAGATAGCGTGGCGGGTACTTAGCTAGCATGACCTGGCTGGCCTAGCCCTAACGTCGCTCGAAGAGAGCCCATTGCGAAGACTGTCGGCGAGCCACGCGTGAAAAGCATACGGAGGAGCTATTTGTCGGGGCCGCCAGCAGCATCAGAGCGCTCCCATCTACCATCTGCGGCCTGCAGCATTCGCGGCTGCAGCCTCTGCTGCAGAGCATTCCGTGGCTTCTCACAGCGTCAGCCGTTGCGAGGCGGGAGCAGTCGGAAGGGCAGCAGCGGCGGTTAGAGGTCTGACGGCGGAGAGGACTCATTGTGAGGGCGCAATGAGTCCATGTGTCAGAGAAGTGGCCCCGCAGTGATACTATCCCCCAGTCACTGGGGATGAACGGAGGAGCCGCACGTGTCCACCGCCATTCCGCTACTTGCCCAGCCAGGGGCATAGCTTCAGCAAGCCAGGAGACCCTGGACCCTAGAGCTGGCCACTTGAAAGGATACTAGCTGCAGATCTATGTATTTTATTTCACCCACTCCTGCTGCTAAGGGTGTAAAAAACTTTGTGACAGTTCTCTGGCACCCTGAAACCGGTGCATAGTTTTCCTGGCCCCAACTCCGCCATTATAGGAGAGCCTGTCCCTCTCCCTGTCAGCTTGGCGCCCTCATTGTTTCTGCGAGAAGTGACTGGCTATTTCATATATTTTGAGCTTACAACTTACGGGACGTCCTCTAAGCACAGCTTGACTATTGCGGCCTTCTCACTGCCCCCTGTAGATGACCGTACCTTATCTGAGATTTGCGCATCCTTTAGCTCTGTTATACTATCATGTAGCCGACAATATGATCATCCTGCTGGGGACTCCAGTGATACAAGAGACCGGTCGGGGTAACATCGGTGCATGTGTGTTGGGTGCCCTCAATCAGTCTGCCTCCTTCACTTCTCCATTGGCGCATGTGGCGTCATTTTATGATAGGTAACCTATCATTCTACAGCAATCCGGGCTAACTCCTTAGGGGTTAGTGAAATGTGAAGCAGCGTTGCCTATTTACAAGCCAGGAAAGGCGTCCCCATTGTGGCAGTTCACCCTAGCATTGTTGTATTTCTTCCCCCCTCCCCTCTGTCTGGCTGGAGGTGATCCTAAGACGAAGCTCGATGCTGTGTATTCCGCTATGACTCTCCAGCAAACCATGCTACACAATACAAACACACACATTACTTAGTGTCATGGAGAAACTGGACAAGTTCCGCCGTGAAGATGGCCCTTTTCACAGACAGGTGCGGAATTCCGTGTCGCATGTGCAAGAAGGAACAAGACCAAGAGGATTCGGATACGGAAGCCCCGGAGTTCGGAGACCCAATGAACAACTCCTTGCAGCTATTCACTCCTGTCAAGCGACTCTCACCTCCCGCATAGAAGAGATAAAGATAGACATCTCCCTGCTGCGGCATAATGCTCAGAAAACAAGAGAATAGGTAATGGAGGTGGAAAACAGAGACAGTACGTTGGAAGATCAAGCTATTCCCTTGTCCCGACGAATTCAGGATGCCGAGAGGACCGTCGACAGGCTTACACCAACCATCTATAACGACCAGGAGAATAGGCTGAGGGGAGATGTTAACCTTGCGCACTTCTATCGTTTACCAAGGTGCAAAGGGCCTACTCCTGAATCCTTTCTAGAGAACATTCTGATCTCCACTTACGGCAGGGACAAGTTCTCAGTCATGTTCGCGGTGGAGAGGGCACATAGGATCCTGCCAAAACCCCTGCCGTCAGGGGTTTTGGCACCTTTATTGCTAAGCTTTCAATGAACTACAGGAGACAGGGATGCCCACATCTCCGTTTGTCACAGGGAACAGGGTCGCTAACTGAGCATTGAGCATTTCTAATAATCCTGTCTAACCTGGACCACTCTACAGTAGAGGGTCCCAAAAGAAAGGGCGCTGTTCCTCACCGCCAAGCACAAGTGAAGTCTGAGCGCAATTACAAGTACGGCAATTTTTATATCCGGCACAGATTGCAAAGGTCATTCGATAACCAAGACTCTCTTTTCACAAACGCACTCAGAGAGACCATTACTGACTGGAGACTCCCCTCACCCCCCCCCCCCCCCAGGACAGAAGACCGCCAAATCACTGGGCAAGGGTGATTCTGTGTGTATACAAAAAGTAGAATGTTGCGCTTTAACCTGCTGCCCTTAATACATATATTCATCGTACATTCTGAAATTGTTGATTCACACTTCTCACCCCCCCCCCTTTTTCCTTTTTTTTTTTTCTTCCTCTTCCCTAAACCCACCCTCCCCTCTTTCCTTCATTTTTACTCTCTGCATTCCTCCTCTGTTATTTTTCTTTTTTGGTTGTACCGATAATCCTTCCTTTTTTAAGGCCCCAGTGATCCCCCCCCTGAATAGTTCTGTTACACAGGCGATCACATGTTCTATTTGACACGTAACATTTCTCTAGTTAATTTCGTCCATCAGCTCAATATAGGATAATGGTAGACTTTCTGGACTCCCTTCGATAGAAATATACACTATCTGCAATTTCTATTTGACCGGTTGGTTTTCTGGTGGTTTGTTTCTATATGTTCGGGATCCGATGCTTCGTTAGTTGGGTGTGAAACACGAGAGTTAGTGTGGGTTAAGGGTCTGTGGGGTATTTCTCTGTATACTTCCTTAGTCAGGCGGTGCGCATTGTCTCGGCTGTTTGCACATCCGTTTTTATCGCCACAATTCTGTAGAGAGAGACGACCCTCTCACTATGGTAGGTGAAACTCGCTTTTTTTGCTGTGTAATTTTTTGTAAATGTTAATATTAAAAGGGGGGCCCAGTTTTTAAGTACTTGAAAGCGCGCAGATGCGACTCTGTGTCCCAAAAAACACAATGGTCCCGACAAACTGCCACTGCTGGGTCGTCCCTGAGTAGGTGGTCCTACTCATTTTTTCAAACTGTGCGGGGGAGCTCTATCTTTATCAGCCGCATGGCCCGTTTTAGGCTTACTGGGGTTGTGGTGGATGAGCAGGGGTAGGTATTTTTTTGGTGTGCTTTCTATATCGGCCCCTTTATTAAATTTGGGGGGTTTAAAATGTCCCCCTCCGTACTCGTCCGGGGTATTAGGGAATTTTTGGGAATAGGGGCCGCTTACCCGGCAATCCCTGCACCCTGGTTAGGGGATTTTAATGCCAGGGAAAACAAGGGGACTTTTTAAATCTTTCCGGGGTGGGCCCAGTTTTCCACTCTCCCTTCCCTGCAATCCTACTCTCGGTTTTTGGGGATCGAAACGCTGCGTGCTAGAAATAAAAAACCCCCCACCAATACTCCTGTTTCCCAACAGTTTAACGCCCCCCGAATTGATTTTGCGGGTTCCCCAAACGTTGCTCCCACTTGTCGAGTCGGTGCACTATCTATCCAGATCCGTTTCGGATCACACCCCGGTTTTTTGTCGCTTAAACGGGACACATGCCCCCCAGAGGTCGGGGGCGTTTGAATCCTTTTTGGTTGAAATCCTCCCTCCTACAAGGTATTTTCCTCGACAAGTGGCGCGTTTTTTTCCGGGAAAAGCTGGGTCGGTTTCATGGGGGTAACGGGATGTTTTAAGGGCTTATGTGGGGGGTATTTTGTCATTGCCTTAACCCCTTTAGGAAAGCCTGGCCCTAGTAAATTTTTTTCTAGGGAGTACAGAAGCAGAATTGCGCTATACTAGAGAACCTTCCCCAGGGAAATAGAGATGAGTGGCTATGTAGGACTAGGCTGTATCATACATGTCTGCATTCAAAAGCACAGAAAAAAGCTTTTTTTAGCCGTCAATCCTACTTTGAGCATGGGGAGAAGTGCGGCAGGCTTCTGGGTTTATGGCCGGGATTTCTTTGGGGGGGGCCTCCCGGTGATCTTGGAGTTTTGAAATTTTTTCTCCCGACGGGGCCTCTATCCGTGACCCCTTAGCTATTCTTGAGCAATTTCGTAATTATTACCTAAATTTATACTCTTTTTACAGTTTCGTCTTCTGAGATCGAAACTCCCTGTCTCCCCTTTGCTCCCCCTCCCCTGTCGCAGAAGAGAGAGATTCTTGGAACCCCCCATCACGGAGCAAAAAATTATAGACTCATCACTCTTTTCAACTTTAAAAATCCCGGGTGGAGGGTCTCCCAAATGAATTCTACAAGGAGTATGAAACCCTTTTGGCCTCCCACTTTTGGGGTATACCAGGCAGCGCTGAAGGGGGGGGCACTGCCGCCTTCAGTAGAGGCCATTATTGTTGTTCCCCCAAAACCCCCGGAAAGGACAGTAGGTTCTGCGAGTCAACCGTCCCATCCATGCTGCAGCGGTTTAAAATTTTAGCTAAACTTTTGGGCCAGGCGGTAAACGGGGGCTTCATGGGGTTACAGGAAACCCAAAGGGTTTTTTATGCCCGGAAGTCTCGGCCCAAAAACCGAGGCGACTTTTTAAAAATTTGCGGGCCATACCCCAAAAGGGGGGGTTCCAGAATAGTGGTATCACTAGACGCAGCAAACCCCTTCGACTCCCTTGAATGGCCTTTTCCCCCTACACGGGAAAAGTTGGGCTTTGGCCTCCTTTCAAAATTTGGGTGAACTGCTAATATGGATCCTGTTTCCGGCAACATTTAAGGTTGGGTATCAAAACCCTTTTAAGCTATCGGGGCACAGGCAGGGATGCCCCATCCTCCCCGTTTTTTTGCCCTAGCAGTGGAAACCCCCTGCGGTCAGAGTGAACAGATACTCGCATTAGAGGCTGCATCTTCTATTTGCGAAACAATAAGCCTATATGCTGATGACATGCTGCTGTATCTGTCTGATACACAAGAATCCTTGGATTCTATGCTGGAGGTGGTCTGGGAATTTGGTTCACTCTCAGGTATTGGGATTAATTGGGAGAAATCCCCAAAAAAAAAATTTTTCCGATCGACCTCTCTGTCCCTACGGTAAGGGGGGCTGATTTCCTTTTGGGATGGGCCTTTCGGTTATTACTTGGGTTTCTTTGAGAGTTGTTCAGGAAATTTTAAAAATTTTAATGTTTCCCCCCTTTTTAGTCACTCCTCAAAGCAAAATTAACATTGGAATAAACTGAGCTCTCACGGCGGGAGTTTAGTTTGGGCAAGATGACACTCTTACCCAAAAAACCTATGTCTTCAGCAAACTCCCGTGTACCTCCTAATCAGTTTTATCCACGTATAAGGGGCCTCCCCTTTTTTTCATTTTTTTGGCAGGGACACAGACATCGTGTGGCCGCAGATTGTTTGCGGGCCCCTGGAGAGGGTGGTGAGCATTCCCATATTAAACTGTATTACCTACGAGCCCAAAAATCGCACTGGGGGAGATGGGGGACCGAGGAGCAGCTTAGAGTTCAGTCTCTAATTGTCTCCCCTTTTAACAGTAGATATCTCCACCCCCTGCAGCTCCTGTTCTGTGGCATGGCTTTTGCGGCGGGTAAATTCCGCGACTTTCCCATTTTGAAACAGGCACTTATGGTTTGGCAAAAGGTGCGCACGCTGTATTACTCGGAAGGTATTGACCTGATTTCTCCGCTATGGCACTGCAAACTCTTTCCGGATCTGCTCGATATGTCATTTGAAGTTAACTGGGGAGCCAAAGGGGTGTGGTATATCTCCCACATTTGCACC
The DNA here is from genome assembly GCA_025379985.1 of Phyllomedusa bahiana. Lineage (NCBI taxonomy): Eukaryota > Metazoa > Chordata > Amphibia > Anura > Hylidae > Phyllomedusa > Phyllomedusa bahiana. The sequence goes on from JAODAL010000702.1 coordinate 68,144, forward strand.
AGTGTCGGTCTCAAACCATTCCCGGAACTGCAAGTCGAATTTGGCCTCCCCTCGTCCCAATTATTTACCTATCTTAGAGTAAAGCATGCCGTTACTTCCCAGTTGGGTCAGTCGGAGATTGTATTTAACAAATTTCCGTTCCCTCGCCTATTTCTCTCCCCACCAACTACCCATGTAATTTCTCACTTCTATGCTCTCCTCTCTATGCGGAACAGGGAGGGTCGCTTGGTGGGCCTCAGGGAGAGGTGGGAGGCAGACCTAGGTCCCATCTCAGATGAACAATGGGAAACATGTATATCCTCACCCAGGCGGGTCTCTTCCAACCTTAATGACAGAATGACACAGTTATTTATTCTACATAGGTCTTATTATACTACCTCGAGACTGAGTAAATTCCGACCTGGATACAAGGATGAGTGTCCTAAGTGCCGTATGACCTCGGGCACCTTTTTACAGGTTATCCAATTTTTAAATGACACAATGGGGTGTCCAGTTCCCTTCACACCTATGGTTTGTCTGTTTGGACCGGAGCCGGATGGCCTGGGTCCCCGTTTCATGTACAGCTTTGCAACCGAAGTTCTTTACTATGCTAGGAAGGCTATTGCGCGAACGTGGCTGGCTGGTAGGTCCCCCTCGGTGGCTGAATGGAAAGGACTGATTAATGGTATGCTACCGCATCAGAAGTGGTTGTTCAAACGCAGGAACAAAGTAAGGAAATTTGATAAGATCTGGGGAAGGTGGTTGAGCTCCTCTGGCACAGTTGGTTCCTCAAGGGCCTTAGGATATGACACCCTGGTGAGTCCGTAAGGGTAGGGCTCCCTGACGTCACGCCCGTTCCTCTTTTTTTTTTTTTTTTTACTTATTTCCTTGCTTTCTCTTTGGTGATTATCCTATGTTGAGATAATGTGTACCCCTAACTCTGAGTTTCACCGGATGCTTTATTGATTTGTTTTTGGTTCCTTTGCGCAGCCGAGACAGTGCAGTACCGTAGAAACATTATATATACATCTTTGTTTTTTTTTACTCCTTGCCTGTTGCAGGGACAAGAGGATTCTTTCTATGTTAAAATATGGGTACTTTTGTTGTTTATTTGTGGACACTGTTGTATCACGAATGTATTGTCATGTCACTATTCTAAAATGTGGCTTTGTATAAGTCTGTATAGCATTTTGCTGTTCTATACCCTTCATTGATCCTTCAAATAAACTTTATTTGTTAATCAAAAAAAAAAAAAGATGTTTTATAAGCTGCAGGCAAACATCCAAGATTGTCCTGATACTACCTGTTAAGTAATTATTGAATGTCATTCCAGAAAGTATTATTAAAGAACTTCCAGTGAACTTAGTTGTTGATCAGTGGACTACACCAAGAACCTGCACTATGAACTAGGCATATTCACCATTGGACTTTTACTGTTGTGTTTGTTCATTTGAATTTTTGTCTTTCAGGTTCCAGAATCTACATTGGAACACTAAAAGGACATTACTCCTTAATGCCAGTAAATATATTGAAATCCTATTAATCTCAAATGGGGAGCGTGCTGTCCCAGCTAAGGTTTCCAATTGGGTCCCATGTATTATATATTGTATTTAACATTGTGCTTCATATGTACCATGTTAAGATGTTATACTGCCATCCTGTGGCCACTGTTTGTATATGGTTATGTAAAATATTGATGATGTAATTTCCATGCCTTTGCTTTCTGTTTTTCCTCCTGTTTTGTGAGATCACACTGCATATTTCTGCTGTATCTCTATTTGAACAGACAAGTTACACAAAGCTGGAGAAAAGAATTAGTATTGACCTCGATAGGTCATCCCTGAAGGTACAGTCACTAAACTACCTAAAGCACACCCATTGCATTTTCCTCATTGGATCGCCACATGCAACTAGTGACCTGCGTTAACCATCTACCATTCGCTTGTACAGAGATTTCTCATCACACTTATCAGGGACTTCACTAACAAACCTCGGTGTCAGAATACTAGTCCTTTTTTCACTGAAGTAGTAGTACATGCTACCAGAGGTATCTGACAGAGGCTTATTCGCATTTCCCATACATATAGAATTATAAGCATTATGACAAAAGTATACCTTGCTTAGAGTTTTCAAGGCCAATTCTGCTGCTTTCCGGACTGACTCCTGGTAAAGAAAATAGGAAATAAGCAAGAGTGTTGATACAAACAAAATAAAAATGGTATGCTTTTGACATGGGTTATAGTTGTGCCACAACATAAATTACTTCAAGGGCGAGTTGCCATGTTCAGGTTTGTAGATACAATTTTGCATCCAAAGCCAATAATGGATTTAAAAAAAAGGGAGAAGAGTTTTTCCTTTATATGTGTCCTTTGGCTTCAAAAACTGCATCAAGAAACCTTTGCACCTACTTTTAGAAACAACAGTATCATTGATTTTATCAAATTAACGATTCATTTCAAAGTGTAAATGTTAGGGTGCCTGGCCGAGTACCATTTGGTAAAACTGCAAGTGCTGCATATTTGCAATTCAGTTTTTTCCTGCACAGGTGAGACACATGACTTTCTCCACTAGGCATCCGTTTCTTTATTCCTGGTATACATGTGAGAAGTCAATCATAGCTGCATACCATGTAGGCTTGTTTGGGCAGAAGCTGGAGTCAACTACCAAGATAAATGTCCAATAAGGGTTATTCAAGTGCTTTTTGATGGTGTTGTGACGTGGGACTCTTGTACCATATATGTGTAAAGTTTTAATATCGCCTCTATTTTAGATGCAACAAAATATTTTATTTAAAAAATGAATGTAGATCAGTATCACAAGCAATATTTAAGATGTGCTACAAACATTACAAGTTATGTTTATATGACTTTCTTCTAATATACTTGAGATGTTCTGTGATTCGTATTCCATACTACTTGTTGATACCTTTACGTGTATGTCTAATTAATTGCAAATATACAATGATATATAACTTGTAATGTTTGTGAAGGAAGAAACAAAGGAAGAACAAAAGAATATTCTGTGAGGGGCATCCAAAAACCACAGGTAATGAATGATACCTAACCATGTAGGAGGTAAACTTGCATGGTGCAGATGTGACAGTTTACAGTGCCAAAAAAACCAATGCTATTACAGTCCATTGTATATACTGTGGGGTTATAACGGTGTGAGGAGAGTGACACCACAGGGACCATTTTGTTTGAATCTCCTAAAGGTACATCATGGGTGTAGATGATTTTTTTTGTTATTTTTTTTATATATAAAAGAAGAGATGCATTTACATCTATTCTGGCACAAAGGGGATATGGTAATTCATCTAGTTCCATGCTACGAGTTTTCTGGCCTGGAATAAGGTCTCATGCAAGTTGAATTCTCAATAGATCTGAGAGCTGTAGGACATCTATAAATGCAATATCATGGAGGCACAGGTTTGAGGATCTCAAAGTTATATAAAAATCGGACCATAAATCTTGACACTGCCAGAAAAGAGCCAGGTTGCTGGATACTTTTGGGTCAAATATCCTGCCTTTTGGGGCTACTTGTAGTGTTGACAGGTATTAAAGATGGCAACACACACCACACACACACACACACACACACACACACACACACACCACACACACACACACACACCACACACACACACACACACACACACACACACACACACACACACACACACACACACACACACACACACACACACACACACCACACACACACACACACACACACACACACACACACACACACACACACCGTATATACTCGAGTGTAAGCCGACCCGAATACAAGCCGAGGCACCTACTTTTACCACAAAAAACTGGGAAAACTTATTGACTCTAGTATAAGCCTAGAGTCGAAAATGCAGCAGCTATTGATAAATTTTGAAAATAAAGATAGATACCAATAACATTACATAAGCAGATATAGGCAGTTTAATGTCCCCTATAGGTAGGTATATGCAGTTTAATGTCCCCTATAGGCAGTTATATGTCCCTCATAGGCAGGTATAGACAGGTATATTTCCCCCCATAGAAAAGTATAGGCAGGTATATGTCCCCCCATAGGCAGGTATATGGCCCCCAAGGCAGGTCTATGTCCCCCATAGGCAAGAATAGGCAGGTATATGTCCTCCATAGGCTGGTATAGGGAGTTATATGTCCCCCATAGCAGGTATAGGCAGGTAAATATACCCCATAGGCAGGTATAGGAAGTTATATGTCCCCTATAGCAGGTATAGGCAGGTACAGTATATGTCCCCCCCACAGGCAGGTATAGGCATGTAAATATCCCCCATAGGCAGGTATAGGAAGTGTTAAAAAAAAAAAAAAATACTTACCTCTCTCCCTCACTGCTCCAACTCCCAGGCGCTCTGTCTTCTTGCCGACACAGAGGGCTTTATGTCATCAGGCAGCGTGATAACACTCACGCCGCCTGTGACGGACACTCCTGTAGGCTGCAAGTCTGCTTGTGGCCTTCCGGGATCCTCTGTGGCGCAGGGAGCGATCGCTCTCTGCTCCGCAGTGGTATCTTCAGCAGTATGCTGGAAGTGCGTACAGCGGAAGAGATCGTCGATAGCGCCTGGGTCATGGCAGTGCCCGAGCATCGACAGTGACTCGAGTATAAACCGAGGACGGCTTTTTCACCACATTTTTTGTGCTGAAAAACTCGGCTTATACACATGCTCATTTATACATATACAAACATATATACATACATACACACACAGTTGAAACCAGAAGTTTACATACACTATATAAAAAGACAAATTTGCATGTTTTTCTCACTATCTAACATGAAGTCATAATAAACCTTACCCGTTTTAGGTCAATTAGGATTACCAAAATTATTTATATTTGCCAAATGCCAGAATAATGAGAGAATTTTTAAGGCATTTTTATTACTTTCTGCAAAGTCTAACATTTACATACACTAGGATTGCTATGCCTTTAAATAATTTGGGACAGCCCATATGATGAGGTCATGTCTTTGGGAGCTTCAGATAGGCTTATTGGCAACATCTGTGTAACTGGAGACACATCTGTGGATGTATGTTATAGCACACCAGAAACACACTGCTTCGGTGTGGAACATCATGGGAAAGTCTAAAGAAATCTGCCAAGATGTCAGGAAGAGAATTGTGTACTTGCACAAGTCTGGATCATCCTTGGGTGCAATTTCCAGATACCTGAAGGTGTGTCATTCATCTGTACAAGCAATTATACGAGATGGGAATGTCCACTTATCATCTGTTCCACATAGACGAATGTGCTTTGGTCCTACATGTGCATATCAACCCAAGAACAAAAGCAAAAGACCTTATGAAGATCCTGTCGGAAGCTGGTAAGATTGTGTCATTATCCACAATGAAACAAGTACCATATCAACATGGGCTGAAAGGCTACTATGCCAGGAAGGAGCCATTATTTCAAAAGAAACACATAAAAACCAGACTAATGTTTGCAAATGCAGACAAGAACAAAGACCCACATTTTTGGAGACATGTCCTGTGGTCTGATGAAACTAAAATTGAACTGTTTGGCTATAATGACTATCGTTACATTTGAAGGAAGAAGGGAAAAGCTTGGAAGCCTAAGAACACCATCCCAACTGTGAAACACAGAGGTGGCAGCCTCATGTCGTGGGGACTGGTGCTCTTCACAAAATAGAAGGCATCCAGGAGAAAAGAAGATTATGTGGCAATACTGAAACAACATCGTAAGACATCAGCCAGGAAGTTAAAACTTGGGCGGAAATGGGTGTTCCAAACGGACAATTACCAGAAGCATACTGCCAAAGTGGTTACAAAGTGGCTTAAGAATAATCAAGTCAATGTTTTGGAGTGGCCGTCACAAAGCCCTGATTTCAATTATATATATACACATACATACACACATATATACACATAAATACATACACAGTGGGTACAGAAAGTATTCAGACCCCTTTACATTTTTCACTCTTTGTTTCATTGCAGCCATTTGGTAACATCAAAAAAAGTTCATTTTGTTGCTCATTAATGTACACTCTGCACCCCATCTTGAAAGAAAAAAAACAAATGTATATATTTTTGCAAATTTATTAAACAAGAGAAACTGAAATATCACATGTTCATAAGTATTCAGACCCTTTTCTGTGACACTCATATTTAACTCACATGCTGTTCATTTCCTTCTGATCCTCCTTGAGAGGGTTCTACTCCTTCATTGGAGTCCAGCTATGTTTAATTAAAATGATTGGACTTGATTAGGAAAGGCACACACCTGTCTATATAAGACCTCACAGCTCACAGTGCATGTCAGAGCACATGAGAATCATGAGGTCTAAGAAACTGCACAAGGAGCTCAGAGACAGAACTGTGACAAGGCACAGATCTGGCCAAGGTTACAAAAGAATTTCTGCAGTACTTAAGGTTCAAGAAGTTCGGGACGACCACAACTCTTCCTCGACCTGGCCGTCCAGCCAAACCAAGCAATCGTGAGAGCAGAGCCTTGGTGAGCGAGGTAAAGAAGAACCTCAAGATCACTGTGGCTGAATTCCAGAGATGCAGTAGGGAGATGGGAGAAAGTTCCACAAAGTCAACTACCACTGCAGCCCTCCACCTGTCGGGTCTTTATGGCAGAGTGTGCCGACGGAAGACTCTCCTCAGTGCAAGACATCTGAAAGTCTGCATACAGTTTGCAAAAAAAAAACACATGAAGGACTCCCACAAATAGGATTCTCTGGTCTGATGAGACGAAGATTGAACTTTTTGGTGTTAATTGTAAGTGGTATGTGTGGAGAAAACCAGGTACTGCTCATCACCTGCCCAATACAATCCCAACAGTGAAACATGGTGGTGGCAGCATCATGTTATGGGGGTGTTTTTTCAGCTGCAGGGACAGAACGACTGGTTGCAATTGAAGGAAAAATGCATTCAAGTACAGCGATATCCTGGATGAAAACCTCTTCCAGAGTGCTCTGGAAAAATAGGTAAAATAACAGGTAAAATAACAGAGCAGTGGCTTCAGAACAACTCTATGACCATTCTTGACTGGCCCAGCCAGAGCCCTGACCTAAACCCAACGTTCACCATCCAACCTGAAGGAAATGGAGAGGATCTGCAAGGAAGAATGGCAGAGGATCCTCAAGTCCAGGTGTGAAAACTTTGTTGCATCATCCCCAAGAAGACTCATGGCTGTAGTAGCTCAAAAGGGTGCTTCTACTCAATACTGAGCAAAGGGTCTGAATATTTATGACCATGTAATATTTCAGTTTTTCTTTTTTAATAAATTTGCAAAAAAAATTACATTTCTGTTTTTTTCCTTTCAAGATGGGGTGCAGAGTGTACACTATTAAACATAAAAAATGTCTGCTAACTGCAAATAAACAGCGGACAAGAACTGAGCTTGGACGTAAAGGCTGTCTGTGCCTCTATTGCCCTGGGACGTTGCTATACCACCAAGCTAACAATATATATATCCAGAAGTTTACATACACTATATAATATGACACATATGCATGTTTTTTCTCAGTATCGGACATGAAATCAGAACAACCCTTATCTGTTTTAGGTAAATTAAGATTACCAAAACTATTTATGTTTGCCATATGCCAGAATAATGCGAGATAATGTTGTTACTAGGGGAAGATCGAAACATGTTGGGACAGGGGTCTATATTATTATTGGATTAGTGTAAGGGTTAGGTTCCGGACGGGAGCGCCCTTATTGGGGCGATCATCCCGATTCTTTATAGGCTAGGGTATTTTTAGGGTTTGTAGTATTTCTGTAGGTGGTAGTGCACTTTTTTGTTAGTGCTGGCCTTCTGTGTATTTTTAATAGTATTTTCATTAAAAGTTATATTTTATTATATATTTTCCCTATCTGCTCTTCCTCAGTAACCACTTTGCCTCTCACCTTGGGGGTTTTGGTGTTAAATGAAGCATATTATTTTTGATATCCAAATACTATTCTTTTTGCTCTTTGTGTAATATATGGATATGTTGCTGCCAATTGGGGGTCTTTTTATGCCAGTTGGGATTGTTCTGCAACTACAATTTCAGTCATTACGAGTGTACTGTGACTCTTGCACATACACAGCAGTACTTGAAAATAATGCATGCACAGGGATACAGGAGTGCGTTGTATCACGATTTCCTTTTGATCTCGTGCAGGCACGGTGGTGTTCAATAGTCGTGCAGGCGGGGTTGTACTTGGAGGATGCGATTATGAGTGAAATAGAAGTCTTAATGCCCGCTTGCAATAGGAGCAGAAGTATGACTGGTGCGTGATTGTATACAAGTACCACTGATTGGCAGACGCATTCAAGAGAGGGAATTGTGGACAAATTCAGTGATTGGTACTGCAGGTATGCGTACAGGAGAACAGGATAACTTCTACTCACATTAGATGGGGACAACATAGAAAGCAACAACTCCCTGTGGGCATACCAGACCATTATCCCACCTGATAATTTATAGGTACTCTTTATCTGCCATTTAGGCAGTTGTACTTGGCTACCTACTGAAGAGTTCAGTGATTTCTGAATGAAAGGTTTTTGGGTGGGCTTAATAAAGTCAAATACGGACACTTTTTAGGGTGCAACAGGCATAGGCTTGCGGCAACATCCTTTTAGGGACGAAAATCCCGCTAAGGGTTGATATAGGGCTTTCTCCTATTTAGGGATAGATAGCCTGGAGGCTCATGAACCCTTTTTTGCCGCATGGGTTTACAAAAATACTTCATGTGATTGGACGCAGTGCCTACAAGATGATCTTAGAACCACAGGATCTATGAATGCCAAATAGCGGTTTGCTGAGTCTCTCTCTTTGTTTACATATTATAAAGATTTGATGTAAAAGTTACATTTTATTGAAATATATTTTTCTGTTATTATATATACACTCCATCCTGTATTAATAATAATATAGTCTGAACAGGGGCTAACCTGGTATGTGTACACTCCACCCAGAATTAACAGTGGTATTGTATGAAACGATCTGAACAGGGGCTAACTGAGGGTACGGCCACACGGCATAGACAAAATATTGGTCGGATTCTGTTTAAGAATCCGGTTGGTATTTTATCATCTTTTGATGGTTTTGGAGGATAGTTCTGTCCACAATTTACAGATTTGCCCATCCCCTTTAACAATTGAATAGCACACCTTCTGTCAAAAACCGGACGGAAGATTGTGCATGTTCCAAATTTTTTGTAACACCAGCGAAAATCCACCCAGTATGAAACCGTGCAGTCTAGACTACTAAGCAGATTTTCTATTAAAGTGTATGGGAAGGTGGGGCGTAGCTTGGTATGGAAGAGTGAGGACGTGCGCACCTGAGCTCCTTTCCAGCTAGAGCCTTTACCTGGCGATAATTATCTCCCACCATGGGCAAAACTAACAAAAAGACGGGTCTTTGTGCCCCCACACTCGCTCTGCTTCCTTCCAGGGTGATATAGATCTCTATTTCGAGAAATATGCGGTGCTGATGGAGGAGAAAGCGCCTGCGGCCTCACTGAATCAAGTTGGCTGCCCTGCTTCTTCATCATCAATATGCCCAGCCGCCCTGTATGGTGACACCAAAGGACTGCCGACCAGATCTGGACGCATACAGCAGGAGCCAGAGGCCCTCCAGCTGACCCTGACCCTCAGCCTACCGGACATTCGGACTGCGCTGTCTGACCCCATGGGCCTGCCCCTGGGCACCCGCGTCATGTCTCCTTCAAAAGAGAACCGCGATCCCGCTCCTACTGCCTCGGCCGCCAAGCGGCCGGAGCTCCGGCTGAAGTCGTGCGCGAACTGCCTCCCCGTCTCTGCTCCGCTGCGACTCCGGGACAGGATCGGCACGAGGTTTCGCACCCACCAGCGCCATCCTCCTACACGTGGCGGGTCAGCGCCTCTCCCCGGATGTGGGCTCACCCCGAGATGTCGCTCCTACACTGCAGCTCAGTGATCTCCAGCCCGCATCACAATCTGCACAGGTATGCTGGGGGGCCCCCGGAACCCCACTGAGGCGAGCAGGTCTCCCACCCTTGCACTACATTAGGACTCTGTCTGCCACATTGTGATGGAGGGAGAAAGTAACGGGCCTCCTGGCCACTTATACCACTGGCCTCATTCCCTCCCATGCAGCCAAGTATTGCAACAGATGAGCATCTCGGACCCACCAGCCCCCCCCCCCCCCCTCCTCATACAAGGACAATGGTGGTGCAGGCACTGCTATACCTATACTTCAGGCCCAGAAGGGAGTAGACGGGCCCTTTATTCCACAAGAATTGATCCTGTCGGCCCATGTAGCTGCACCACCACTCACAGGATGGTCCCCCCATCTTTGCCCATTGTGGGCCTATACCCCCACAGCCAACCTTCTTCTGCTGGGGAGACCTCTGATATCGCCTCTCTTCTTCCTTGGGGCCAGCCACCGCAACAATTCATCATTGGAGGGCACCAGTATACTTCCAACACTTCTTCATTTATGCTGGACCCCTCTCTATCTCCACATGGCACTTCTGCGGGACTATCTCCCAGCTGGTCCACCGGGACGTCCTGGGGGTATCTGACTCCTGCCAAATCATAAGCCACATCACCAACTGGTCCACACCCCAGCTCCCAGCAGCAGACTTCCCCTCCATCTGGATCTCCCATGACCATGGCAGCCCACCAAACCAACATGGGCATTCCGGACTCTAATTCTTGTAGTAGACAATGCTCCTCTTATTCCTAAATACCATTCCACATCATCCTCAGGACCCACCTCATTGGCGACTGTTGCCTCATCTTCCCCTGCAGCATCAACCGCGCAGAGATCACTGGTTGAGACCAAACCCATAACTGTAGCGGATCTGAAAGTATTAATACAATCGCTACCGACCAAAGCTGACATATCTAATCTTTCCCGCCAACTCCTGGCTGAATGCAAACAGGAATTTGCTACATTCCGGTCAGAACTGTCTCTCTTATCCACCAAAGTTGACAATCTATCTCAGGCACATGATTCCACCTCGTCCTCACTTATGTCCCTCCAGGGTGTCGTACAGCAACACTCCGAACAGCTCTTCGCCCTACAACAACATCTCGACGACATTGAAAACAAAAGCAAGAGAAACAATCTGAGGATTAGAGGCTTGTCGGAGTCGGTCCCATTCACTGATCTCTTTAACGTCCTGACCAGTATCTTCAACAACCTACTGAATCGGCCTACAACCAATTATATTGAGATCGACAGGGCACACGGAGCTCTTAGGCCACCCAGTACAGACCCCCTTCATCCAAGAGACGTCATATGCCGAATCAATTAATATGGCCTGATTCTACTGCAAACCAGGAAAAGACGTCAACTAACTTAAAAGGAAGCTCATCTTCAAGTTCTACTGGACCTCTCATGCCATACTTTAGCACAGAGGGCCATGCTCAAGCCGATCCTTTCCATTTTGAAGGAAAGAAACATCCCATACAGATGGGGGCTAAACATCGTTCTCATCACCCGCATAGAACGAACCTTTTCAATACGCTCCCCCGAAGACCTCCACTCTTTCTTGCAAGCCCTTCAAGTTTCAAACATTACCCTACCAGAATGGCCATCTCTGCTACTGCCTCCCTCAGAAGCCCGAGGAGACTCGACACCTGGGAGGCTACTGCAGAACCCGGAGGAGAACAACCCCTCGCAGAAATCAAAGTTCTGAAACTGGCGGCCCCCAGGACTCTCCTCAGTTTCTACCCGGGACCCACCAGTCCCATCTTTCTCGGACCCCTGAGCACCATCATGGTTACCTTACTATAAGTGTTTTCTCTTTCTCATTTGTGTTCCGGCGTCTCCAGGTGTATGCCGTCCTTACATGTGCATATTACCCGTCTATTTTCCAGATTTCTCTATACATGTTTGTATATACCCATGTTACATGCTTAACCATTTTTGCCTTTTAGCCATGTTATTATGTTTCATAATTGCAGCCGTCCATAGTGTTGTGTGCCTTCTTCATACCCCTAACAGGTAGGGGATCCCCTTCTGGCCTGCCCCTGGGCCCAGCGGCCTCCCTGCCACACACGCGTTTGCTTTTCTTAGCTAGCTTTCTACCCCTTTTCTCTTTCCTTTACCCCTCTCCCCCCCCCCTTTTTTTTTCTTCTTCTTCTCCTGTACAGGCTCCTTTTCTGCTGCCTCTGCCTCCCGTGGTGCCATTGTGCCCCTCTCTGGCAGCCCAATCTTTAAGTAACTCTAGCCTGAGCCACGGGAGATCTTAAAATAGCCTTCTTTAATGGAAAGGCAATTAATTCACCCATGAAGAGATCGCATATCCTGCGTTACTTTCACCACCAGAGAACACATATAGTATGCTTTCAAGAGAACCATTTTAAATCCGGACATGGCCCTACAATACGGGACAGGTTTTATTCACATTGGCATTTTGCTGACTGCTCCTACTCTAAAACGAGGGGCGTTGCGATAACTATACACAAGTCCTAGATTGCATTGTAGATGATGAGGCACGGTACCTCATCCTTACTATATCCATCAATGGTCAAATCTTTACTATTGTTAACTTGTATACCTCAAACCAGGGACAGGTCCCTTTTCCATTTCACTCCTAGATAAAATCTTCCCCTCCCTGAGAGGCACTGTTCTATGTGGGGATCTAAACTCGACGTTGGACCCGACATTGGACAACTTTACGGGTCGATCCACACTATTCTACTATTAAGAAATTTAAAAAGGCCCTTCTGCAATTTCAGAATGAGATGGATGGAGATTACAACATCCAACTACTAGGGATTATAGTTTCTATTCAAATCCCCATGACTCATACAGCCGTATAGATCACATTCTCGTCCAACATAGTGCTTTCCCCTGGCTCCAATCCACCTCTATAGGGAACATCCTCTTATCAGACCAAGCACCCGTTTTTAGTTCTTTCCTCGTTCCCTCTATATCCAAACAAAATAAAACATGGAGACGGAGTCTTTGCTCTCTGATGTGGCCTGTGTTGCAGATCTTGAAACAGCGGTCGAACATTTTCTCTCAGATAATGCAAATGATAACACTGCTCCCATTTTTAAATGGGAAGCTCTCAAATGCGTTCTTTGGGGAGTATTTCTTAAACATGGCAGCAGGTTGAAGGAGAGAACACAATCTCTATCAATGGCCATGCAGAAAATATCCTCATTAGAATTACCTCATAAACAAGCCCTGTCTCCTTCCGTTTTGAAAGACCTGCAAGTAGCACGGTTAGAAGCAAAACGACTTCTCAAAATCTCTTGAGGAAGGTACCTCCAGTCTTGTCGCAGCCTCTTTTATGAACATGGCAACAAAAGTGGACGCCTTCTAGCCAAGGCCGCATGGGAGAGAATCTTTCATTTTTTCATCTCCTGCATCAAAAATTCTGTCGGGGATCTGCTTCACACCACACCGGACATAGCAGGAGCCTTTCAGTCTTTTTACTCTAATTTATATAACTTGCCTAAATCTCAGCTCCCCTCCTCTCAACCCCACTCATCCCCCCTTCCCCAAGAGGTAGTTTAGAGTTTGGAATCACCATTCTCCCCCGACGAACTGAACACTGTCATACAGGACCTCCCAGGGGGCAAATGCCCAGGAGGCTTGTATGCCAAGTTTTTCCAAAGCTTAGCCCCCCGAATCTCATCCCCTTTATTGGCAGCTTTTAATGATATTTCTTCCACATCACATTTTCCCCCGTGCTCCTCCCGGGCTCATATAACCATTATCCCCAAAAAAGGGAAAGGACCCCCAGTTATGTGGTAGTTACAGACCCATTTCACTACTCAATGTGGATCTCAAAATCTATGCCAAGCTCCTGGTGAACCAACTCAATGCCTATCTCCCCGTTCTAGTACATTCTGATCAGGTTGGTTTTGTGCCCGGAAGGGAGGCTAGGGACAACACACTTAAGACCTTAGACTTAATCTGTCACGACCAATCCCACAAGATCCCTTTAATGATTCTCTCTTTAGAGGCTTTTGATAGAATTTTGTGGCCTGCCCTAATTCAAACACTATCCCATATAGGCCTGGGTACCCAGTTTCCCTCTAAAATATTAGCCTTAGATCATTCCCCCTCTGCCCAGGTCAAAGTCAATGGCTCCCTATCAGACAACTTCCCCATTCATAATGAAACCCAACAGGGCTGCCCCCTTTCTCCTCTATTATACGTACTGATCATGGAACACTTCCTACATTCGATCCGTGACAATCCGGACATCGGTGGGATTAAAATGGGAGAACTCAAATTCAAATATTCTGCCTTTGCAGACGATCATTTGATCTATGTTACCAAACTTTTTATTTATGTATATTACACATCTGCAGGTTTAGGGAGGGAGAACATATATGTATGTATTTAAATATTATATCTTTAGGGATATTGAATTTGTCCCACATTTGGATTTTACCTATCTGCCTAGATCAATATAGTAAAATAGAGAAAATTTGGTTTAGGATCGCACTGGTAGATGTGTGGCATATGTATCAGGCAATTGCTGATGTCTGGGACAGGCGCGCAGGCATAGTAAGCGCATGCGCAGAAAGAAAGGCCATCTTTGAGGTGTCCGACGCATGCGCTATAGTCTCGTCTAAACCGAGAGCGCCATTTTGGATTATCTGCACAGGCGCGGTTCGTCTTATAGGAAGCCGATCATGCTGAGAGCCACGTGAGTGCGATACAGGTGTGTTTTAACAACTTTAACTGTTCTGATTGGATCTCTTAGTTTATGACATGGAATGGGCCTTGACAAAGACTTGCTGTAGAGTCGAAACGTTGCTGCTATTTTGTACTCTGGGATCTCACAATAAAGAACACTGATGCTGACGCCATTCTGTATGTTGCTTATCGATATCTGGCTGTAAGGGAAGGGCCTCCCTCTTTTTTTTGGCGGTCTGCTGCATAAGAGGTGTTGGATGAACGGAAACGGAGGACATTCGGTGCTGTTCTAAAATTTGCAATTTTTCTACATTATGGAATGGGCCTATGTGATTGGGCAATAAGGAGCCAATCAGCTCCATAAATACACTTCACAGTGAGTTCAGAGAGCTGTGGGACATCAGTGCAACATACCAGCACAGTTGAAAGTTCCCATCAAGGAGGAGCACACTAGCTCCCTGCCAAGTTTCTCCCGTAAGGCAAACCAGCTATTGGGTGGGACTTTTCAATCAGGTACTATGTAAAGTTTTGGTTTATATATATTTTTTACCATATTGTGTGATTTATAGTGAGTGACCCTGGAATTGGGACGAAACGCTGCGTCTGGGGATGTACACATATTGGGGGGTGGCACCCTAGTCTGGATTACTTATAACTAGGCGCCCCATATTTGCCTGATATTTTTCTGGTTTTTGCCATTGCACAAAATTGGCAATACAGCTATTTTTTCTTTTTCATCCTGTTTTTTGATATACAAGTGGATGAAAGGGGGAAATAGGGATGTGCCAGAGGAGAGCAATTGCAGGGTCATCCTTTTTGGAGCGGGGTCTCTGCTAAGGGACAGTGATAGGTATTTATAGGGTAAGAGAGAGGTATATTTAGAATATAGAACGATACCTTCTTTACCTTTTTGTATTGTCCAATTACTGTATGTGGTTCTAGATTAGATTTTAGAATTATAAATAATAAAAGTTATATTTTAAGGGGAATTTTTTTGGGGATTTCTATATATGATGTGTATATTCCTTTATTTTTGACTTTTGAATTTTTGGATTTTTGCTATGTTACCAATCCTCAAGT
The DNA here is from genome assembly GCA_025379985.1 of Phyllomedusa bahiana. Lineage (NCBI taxonomy): Eukaryota > Metazoa > Chordata > Amphibia > Anura > Hylidae > Phyllomedusa > Phyllomedusa bahiana. The sequence goes on from JAODAL010000702.1 coordinate 83,834, forward strand.
CTCCCTGCCATCTCTGATGTCCGAAATGAGGCAGTTCAGTGTCTGGTCCAACTACAAAATCAACCTGTCTAAATCTGAGGCTCTCAATATTTCCCTGGACCCCTCTGTCCTTTCTTACTTGAAAAAAGCATACCCCTTTTACTGGCCCTCACACGCAATTTACTATTTGGGTACTAAAATACCATCTGACCTAAGCCAACTGTTTGACCTTAATTTCCGCCCCCTCCTCTCCCAATTTAGTCAAATCCTTCAGGTATGGAAACTAAAAACATTCTCTTGGCTCAGACGGATGAACGTCTTAAAGATGTCCCTCCTCCCTAAATTTCTTTATTAATTACAAACTATACCCATATCGATCCCAACCTCTTTTTGGCACAAACTTCAGCGTTGTTTCTCGGACTTCATTTGGCACCAGGGCCGCCCAAGAATAAGCAGGGCCATCATGACTAGACCTAAAGTGGGTCTACCGGACCGTAGGCTATATTACCTTGCCTCGACATATCAGAGATTCATAGACGTTGGTCATGACTGGCAATCCAAGCTATGGGTTTATATTGTGCAGGTCGTGTGTCCGTTGTCCCTGGCCTCCCTTCCTTGGCAATTGGACTCTACCCTCAGATGCCTGGAGAATTTCTCCTTCACCACCTCCCAACCTTAACAATTTTTACGTAAAATAAAACCCCAAGAATCCCTATCGGACCTTACCGGCTCTTTAACCCCCATTACGATCAATCCCCTCTTTCCTCCGGGATTACGCCCTCTTTATGAAATTGTGGACAGGCCCCATCAGATGCTGAAACGCTTCTTTTTTGAATACATCCAACTTGGTCACTTTTTTTCATCTATGCCCCCCAAAGTCAATCTGCAACACACCATGACGCCCTTAGAGTGGTTATGTTCTGTAACAACTCCTCCACAACATTTGACTTCAGCCCTTTATCAAATGCTCTTGGGTCAAAATATTGAGTCCCCACAGTCTTATTGCCGGTCCTGGGAGAAGGAACTGAACAAGACCTTTACAGAGGAACAATGGCACAAATGCTTTTATCTAACCCACAAAGTCGTGATGGTTTGTAAAGCTCAAGAAACCAGTTTTAAAATATTATCTAGATGGTACAGAGTACCATTTATTCTACATAAGTGGAGACCGAGTGTCTCCCCCACCTGCTGGCGTTGCGCGTCTGAAATGGGCACTATGTCCCACATATGGTGGGGATGCACATCCATTAGACCTTTCTGGACGGCATTCCTTACTGCAATCCGAGACTGTACAGGTACCATTGTTCCTGATACCCCAGAAGTAACGCTCTTGTTCATGTTCCAACTCCTTCAACTGGCCTATAAAAAAATCCCTTTACCAGGCATTTGCTTCAAGCGGCAAAGACGGTCAATTCCATGTCGTTGGAATACGGCCTCTCCCCTGTCTCTGGAGGACTGGGTGAATGAGGTAACTTTCATCCACCGCATGGAGGAATTGGTGGCCAAATCGGAAATCGATGTAACCAATTTTGCTGTACTTGGGCTCCGTGGGTGATGTACCAATCTTCTCCAGAATTCCAGGACCTATCTGTTTAATGTCCCTTTGCACTCTGTTCTCTTCTGTTTCTCAGGATCATGCTTGGGGGCGGTTGGGGGAGAGGGGTTGGCAGTGTAGGAGGGGGGAGGGGAGTCTGGACCGGAGTTGTGTGTTGTTTGGGGGTTTTTTGTCTCTCTCTTCCCTCTCCTTCTCTCCCCACTCCTGGAATATTCTTGAATGGTCAAGTCAGTCACCTGATCTCAACCCAATGCATTTATTTCATTTGTTAAAGACGAAACTTCACACAGGAAGGCCCAAAGACAAACAGAAACTGAAAACCGCTGCAGTAAAGGCCCGGCAGAGCATTAAAAAGGGGAAACACAGCATCTGGTGATGTCCATGAGTTCAAAACGTAAATCTGTGGAATAGCCTGCCCGCCTGAGGAGCTGGTTACAGCAGGAACAGTTGTGAGTTTCAAGAAAAGCTTAGATATCTACCTGAAACTAAAGAATATGAATATGTATGTAGCCATATACATTTCTAGATCCAGTCTGATGGCAACTCTGGGATCAGAAATGAAATCTTCTCTAGAGCAGATTGGTTCTTGCCTTATGGGTTTCAAAGCATTCACCAGTAGGGAAGCTAGGCTTAAACTCCTTATCTCCCTCCCTTCACCCATATTTTCCCCACACTTGGTTGAACTTGATGGACAGATGTCTTTTTTCAACCATACTATGTAACACTTCAAGCAATCATTGCCAACAAAGAGTTTTCAACCAAGTATTAGAACTTAACATTTTATTTACAATTATTTAATCTGTCCAATTACATTTGGTCCCTTTAACCGCTTACCGCCGAAGCCAGTTTTGGCCTCTCTGACAGAGCCCCATTTTTTAAATCTGACGTGTCACTTTATGTGAGAATAACTTTTTGATACGTTAACCTATCCATATGATTCAGAGACTGGTTTAAGATAGTAAGAAATTTTGGTTAAAAAAGTTCTTGTTTATTTGTGAAAAATATCAAAGTATCATGAAAAATTTGAAAAAGTTACAATTTTCAAACTTCAAAAATTTCTGTGTGTAAGACAGATGGTTATTCCACTCAAAATAGTTTATAACTAGCATCTACCATATGAGTACTGTAGGTTGGCATAATTTTTTTAAATGTCTTTTTTTTAACAATATTAGGAGGCTTAGAAAGTAGTAGTAATTTTCAAATTTTCAAGAAAATTTGCAATATAAATTTTTTTAGAGACCAGTCCAGCTCTAACGTGACTTTGATTGGCCTGTATGTTAGGTACCCTCATAAAGGACTTCATCTATGAAACTACACCCCTTAAAGTATTCAAAACAGCTTTTAGAAAGTTTATTAACCCATTAGGTGTTTCAGAGGAATTAAAGCGAAGTGGAGGTGAAATTTCAAAATTTCACTTTTTTTTGACAGATTTTCAATTTTTATCCATTATTCACAAGAACATGGTAGATGTAATCAGGGAAATGCAACTTAAAATTGATTCCCCAGATTCAGAGATATCCCATATGTGGCCCTAGTGCGCCACATTTTACCAGCAACAGAATAGGAGGAGCACCTACTGGACTTTGGGGTCTTATTTTTATTACGATTTTATTTAGGCGCCATTTCAGGTTTGTGGACACCCTAAAGTGCTAAATCTTAATAAACACCCCTAAAAAGACCCCATATTGGAAACTACACCCCTTAAGGAATATATCCAGGGGTGTAGTGAGCATATAGACCCCACAGGTGTTTCACAATTTTTTTTAGCATTAGGCTGTGAAAATGAAATATTTTTATCCAACAATCTGCAATTTTAGCTGAAAATGTTTTTTTTTTATAAGGTTTTATTTTAAAATTTTCCAAGAAAGCACAAGAAAAAAAAAATACAACATGCTCACATGTTCTACAGAGGCATTACAAGTACTACAAGATTAGAGATTTTACAATTGCAAAGGAGAAACTAGCAATAGCAACGAAAATGTTTAATTTTTAACAAGGAATCCTGGAAACAAAGCCCCCCAAATTTTGTTACGCAATTTCTTCCAAGTTCAGCAATACCCTACATGTGGGTGTAAACTGCTATTTGGCTTTTAGAACGCAGATATTGGTGGGTGCCATGTCGCATTTGCAAAGCCCCCAAAGTACCAGAATAGGTGAAACCTTCCAGAAGTTACCCCATTTTAGATTCAACACCCCTCAGGGATCTCATCTAGGATTGTATTGTGCATTTTGGGTGCACAGGTGTTCCATAGTTTTTTTTTAGCATTGGGCCATGAAAATGGTGTGGAAAAAATGCAGTTCTGCCTTTGTTTTTTGGGCTTCAATTTTACAGTGTTCGCCGTGCAGTGTGAGTGGATAACTTTACTTTGCAGTTCGGTACAATTGCAATGATATAAATTTTATATAGTTTTTCATATTTTATTACTTTTACACAATAGAAATAGGTCTATAAAAAATTGCGTTTTTATGTTGCCCTATTCGGACAGCCATAACTTTTTCAATTTTCTGTATACGGAACTGATTATGGGCTTGTTTTCTGCGGGATGAGTTGACATTTTTATTAGTGCCATTATTAGGGGCATATGATGCTTTGACCACTTTTTATTAAGGTTTTTGTGAGGCATTTTGAACAAGATACGGCATTACTGGTAGTGTTTTTTTATTTTTCTTTTTTACAGTGATCACTGTGCGGTATAAATGACATGCTCGTTTTACTGAGCAGGTTGATACGATTACAGCGATACCTAATTTGTTAATTTTTTTATGTTTTACTGCTTTCAGACAATAAAAACACTTACTCAAAAAGGAAAACAAGTTTTTGCATCGCCATAGTCTGAGAGCCATAACATTTTTATTTTTCTGTGTACGGAGCGGTGTATGGGCTTGTTTTTTGCGGGATAAGTTGACGGTTTTTTTTTATATCATTTTTGGGGGGACAAGACTTTTAGATCAGTTTTAAATCCGTTTTTTGGAAGGCAGGGTGAAGAAAATACTGCCATCCTAGTAGTGATTTTTATTTTTAACAGCGCTCACCGTGCAGTATCTGTGACAAGTTAGATTTACTCTCTCGGTCGATATGATTACGGCAATACCCAATTTATATAGTTTTTTTTATGTTGAAGCACTTTAAAAAACAAAAAAAAAAACAACAACAAAAACGTGTTTTATTGTGTAAAACAATATTTATGCATCGCTATCTTCTGATAGCGATAACTTGTTTATTTTTCCGTATACAGAGCTGTGTAAGGGTTTTTTTTGCAGGATAAATTGACGTTTTAATTGACACCACTTTGCTGTTGATATGAGTTTTTGATCGCTTTTTATTCCATTTTATGTTCAATTCTGTGACTGTTTTTTTTAAATTTTGTTACGCCGTTCACTGTACAGGTTAATTAACATGACAGATTTATAGGGTGGGTCGTTACGCACGCGGTGATACCAAATATGGGTACTTTGTTTCTTTTTTATCTTTTTTGGGTTTGTAAAGGGGAAAATTGCGGTGTACATGTTTGTTATTTTATTTTTTTGTGTTTAACTTTTTTTTAACTTTTTGCTTACTTTTTCACATTTTTTTTACTTTTCCCCAGAGGGGAATTGTAACAGCAATCTATAGTTTGCTGTGTACTTGTCGCCATGGTTACTGTCAATCTCCAGGCCGACTATGCATGGTGGGCATGGTGATGTCACCAGACAGCCTGGATGCTTTCAGAAAGCATCCATGTGTGGGGTGAGTGGAACAGTAGCGGCGCAGAGCGCTGTTGCTGCACCGGATTGCAGACAGGAGGAGCTAACTCCTCCTGCCTGCAGCGTCATTATCGCGACCATGATGTGTCGCGATAATGAAGGGCTAATCACCTGCGGCCGGAGATCACTATGGCCGCGGGTCATGCGGCATGAGGCCAGCGGTAATATACGTAATATATATGTCCCGCCCCCTGTGAGCCCGCACGATTGCCAGGACGTACTCATACGTCCATTTGCGGGAACGCACTTCCCGTCAGGACGTACGAGTACGTCCAATGTCGGGAAGGGGTTAAAAACACAAAAGTATCAACATATCAGTGGCAGGAGCGTGATACAACAGTGTCATCACACCCCCTGCGCCGCTGGGACTCGACGGATGCCTGCAGCAGCTCTGCAGGGGATCAGGGAAAGGTGAGTAACGTTCTTTTTTTTTTTTTTTAATAGCCTGGCTTTTTACTTCCAGGGGGACATATATCTATATTTAATGGAGGGGGCCTATCTTTCTATACCATTACTGCCGGGGGCATATATGCCTATCTATATTGACTGCCGGGAGGCATATTTCTATCTATAATTACTACGGGGGGCATCTATCTATCTATCTATCTATCCATCTATCCGCATTAAAGACAGCTGTCTTAAATAGTTACCATAATAAAAGACTCCAGTCCACAGACACTAACCTCTACAACATGGGCAAGACCAAAGAGCTTCTTAAGGATTTCAGGGATAATATCATATACCTGCACAAAGCTGGAATGGGCTACAAAACTATAAGTAAGATGCTGGGTGAGAAGGAGACAACTGTTGGTGCAATAGTAAGAAAATGGAAGAAATACCAAAAGACTGTCAATCTGACATCGATCTGGGGCACCAAGCAAAATCTCACCTCGTTGTGTATCCTTGATCATGAGTAAGGTGAGAGATCAGCCTAAAACTACACAGGTGAACTTGTTAATGATCTCAAGGCAGCTGGAACCACAGTCACCAAAAAAACCATTGGTAACACATTATGCCGTAATGGTTTAAAATCCTTCAGTGTCCGCAAGGTCCCCCTGCTCAAGAAGGCACATGTGCAGGCCCGTCTGAAGTTTGCCAATGAACACCTGGAAGGTGCTGGGGTCAGATGAGACAAAAATCGAGCTCTTTGGCATTAAATCGCTGTGCTTGGATCAAGAAAATTTCTGATTATAACTCAAAGACCACCATCCCCACTGTCAAGCATGGAGGTGGATACATTATATTTTAGGGATGTTTCTCTGCTAAGGGCACAGGACTACTTCACTACATCAAATTATTTCCTTCACTTCATATATTATATATATATACAGTGTGTGTGTGTGTGTATATATATATGTGTATATATATATATGTATGTATATATATATATGTCTATATGTATATATATATATATGTGTGTCTATATGTATATATATATATATATATATATATGTGTCTATATGTATATATATATATATATATGTGTCTATATGTATATAATGTGTATATTATTATATATATGTTGTATATATTTATATATATATGTGTATATATGTATATATATATTGTATATAGTATATTAATATATATATAATATGTTATATATGTGTATATATTTATATATTATATATATATATATATATATATTATATATATATTATAAAATATATGTATATATGTGTATATGTGTGTATGTATATATATTAAGGCCCTGACTGGTAAGGTGGTGAACGGATATACATTGCACCCAGAGTTCTCGCACATATGCTGAGGACTAATGCACGTCACCGAGAAACCTGGCTCCGGTGAGGTAGGAGCCGTCGTTTTGTTCTGTGTCAGCTACGGTAGGTGGTTGGCACATGTGCAGCAGTGTAGTTTAGCTGTAGGAACACAGTGTAATCTGGGACGGCTTTTACCAGGAGCAGTCAAAGTGTCGGGTGGGTGACTGCTCCCCGTGTTCCAGGCCAGGGTTTAGCTGGCTTATATAAGTCAGCTAGTTGGCTGACTAGGTGTGTCTGCAATTACAGGCCAGGAAGTTTGGGGCCTGAGAGGCTACACCACAGCATAAACAACCGTAAGTCTGTAGTAAGGAAAACTACTGTTTAGTTAGTGCTCAGACAAATAGCAGGTGTTTATTTTGTGTATCGTTTTGTTTTGCCATACATCTTTCGCCTGCTATCTGCAAATGAATGCCGGATGAGAACCAAGCTTGGACATAAAGGCTGTCTGTTTCTCTACTGCACTGGGACTTTGCTATACCACTGAGCTGATCCCCTTACATGGAACATGTGGGAAAATAAGCAGAACACTGGGTGTGTAAGAACTCACAAAATACGTCTAATGTGTGTAACCCTGTGATACCAAGTGTGCCAAGGGACGCAGGTAATTTTCCGCAGGCGGTCCTGACTGGGGACTCAAATGAAACTCCCCCTGAGATTGAGTTCTCAAATTTGCAAATTGCCAGGGGAACCTTTGGTACCTAGCAATAAAGTGATCCTAACTTAGTGAATGCTTGGAAAAGCGTTGAGGTTATCAATGGCATCAAGACCCGGACACTAAGTTGGTGTATCCCCATTTTGCGTTTCAGAATGACCTCTTATATATGGAAAAAAAAGACCCTGACTGAGGTAGTAGAGCAGCTGGTCGTACCACAGTCGCATATTTACTCAGTATTGGAGCTGGGCCATTCCCATGTGCTGGGTGGGCACCTAGGGGTAGAAAAAACCAGGGAGCGTATAGAGCGGAAATTTTCTTGGCCAGGGATTTATAGAGCCATAGAGGACTTCTGCCAGTCCTATCCAGAGTGTCAAATTAACGCCCCATGGCTACAATTTTCGTAATCTGCTAGTTCCACTAACTATCATTGAAGTGATTGCCCAAGAACTTTTTCAGATGTTTACCAGAACAGGGATCCCTAAGGAAATCCTGACAGACCGGGGGACCCCCTTTATGTAAAAAATTACCAAGGAGCTATGTCGACTCCTGAGCATCACCCATCTGCGTATGTCAGTGTACCATCCCCAGACAGATGGTTTGGTGGAATGGTTTAACCGAACTCTAAAAGAGATGCTTAAAAAGGTAGTTGACAAGGATGGGAAGGACTGGGACTGTCTGTTACCATACTTAATATTCTCCATCAGAGAGGTTTCGTAGGCATCCATGGGATTTTCTCCATTTGAGCTGCTGTATGGTAGACATCCCAGAGGGCTATTAGACATGGCTAAAGAGACCTGGGAACAGGAACAAACACCTGACCGTAGTGTTATTGACCACATAGCGGATATGTAAGACAGAATTACGGCAGTAATGCCATTAGTAAAAGAACATATGCAGGTGGCACAAGCCAGAGTCTACAATAGGTCGACAAGGGTCAGGTCCTTTAAGCCAGGTGACTGCGTGTTGGTATTAGTGCCAACCGTAGAGAGTAAATTCCTTGCTAAGTGGCAAGGTCTCTATGAGGTCCGGGAAAAAGTAAGTGAGGTAAATTACAAGGTGTACCAGCCGGGGAGAAGAAAAACCCTTCAAATTTACCATGTAAATTTACTGAAACCCTGGAAGGACCGAGAGGTACATTTTGACCTCAGCGAGCAGGATGCCAGGGACTATGCCAAGTTAAAGGGCGAAATTCTGGCTCGCTTAGGAGTGAACGTCAATGTGTGGGCCCGTCGGGTGCATAACTGGACCTTTTCTGAGCACTTACCAACACGCTCCCAGATGTATGACCTGGTCCACCTGGTGAAAAAGTGGCTACAGCCGGATGTATCTACGCCTGCGCAGATGGTCGAGGTGGTGGTCCTGGATAAGTTTATCCCCTCGTTGCCCCCCGGAGATCCAGCGCTGGGTAGGACAAGGTGACCCCAAAGATGCTGAACCCCTTGTCTGCCTTCTTGAGAGGTACAAAGCCACCGAGGACTTACTGCAAGCCGTACCTCATGGACGCGTCAACCCTGGGAACAGCAAATCGGTGGAGAGGAAGAGTCCCAAATGGACAGTCCGGCACAGGCCAGAGTCTCAAGGTGACCAGGCCTGGGTAATATGTTGGCAGTGTCATGGACCTGGGCATTTGGCCGCAAACTGTCCCCTCACTGTAGAGCCTATGGAATGTGACTCAACTAGGCGGAGGTCATTGTTTGCACGGCCCGTATGCTCCACAGAGACTGTGCAGGAAACTGATCAGCAGCTGTGTCACATCAAGGTGAACGACTACCCGGTAACTGCTCTACTGGACTCGGGGGGGTTTGGTCACACTAGTGCATGCCAGCCTGGTTGACCCTACCTCATTCACGGGACAGGTTATAGGGGTCCTGTGCATACATGGGGACACCAAGGAGTACCCTACTGCCCTGGTAAAACTGGAGACTTCTGGTGGTGTTGCCTCACACAAGGTGGGCGTGGTTAGGACCCTCATGCACACCGTGATCCTAGGGAGAGACTTCCCCCTATTTTGGGACTTGTGGCGTAAGAATGTGTCATGTACTGCAAATGTCAAGGATGATGTTAATGCTTGTCCTGTTAACCCTGAACCATTTGACCCTGAGGCTGTAGTTCAGGCAGTAGGGGTGAACACAGGAAGTGTTGATAATTTTCCCCTAGCGGTACTTGCGGGTGAGACTGAGGAACAGGAAGAGATGGCAGTTATGCCTGACCTGGAGGTTTCACCTGATAATTTTGGGACTGCTCAGCTCCGAGACCCCACCTTGGTGAAAGCCAGGGAAAATGTGAAGGTTGTGAATGGGGAACCTAGATATCACGGGGCTGACAAGGTGTTCCCCCACCTGGCAGTCAATCAAGAGCTGCTGTATCAGGTTGACAGAGTCAGGGGGAGGTTGTAGAACAGCTGGTGATGCCTCAGCCATACAGGAGAATGGTCTTGGACCTCGCGCACAAGCATGTGCTCGGAGGTCCTCTAGGCAGCGAAAAGACCACAGAGCATGTTCTCCAATGGCCAGGGGTACATGGGGATGTAAAACGGTACTGCGAGTCCTGCCCAGAGTGTCAACTTACAGCTCCTATGCCCCATTACAGGAGTCCCTTGGTGCCACTACCTATAATCGAGGTACCATTTGAGAGGATCGCAATGGATCTAGTAGGCCCATTAGTAAAGTCTGCCAGGGGCCATCAATATATATTGCTGGTAGTAGACTATGCCACAGCCTTGAGGCTGTTCCTTTGCGAAATACCTCCTCAAAAGTTATTGCGAAGGAGCTGTTTTATATGTTCTCCCGTACTGGCATACCAAGGAGATCCTTACAGATCAAGGGACCCCCTTTATGTCAAAGGTCACTAGGGAGTTATGCAAACTGTTGAACATTAAGCACTTGCATACGTCTGTGTATCACCCCCAAACAGACGGTCTTGTGGAAAAATTCAACAAGATGCTAAAAACCATGTTAAAGAGGGTGGTTAGTAAGGACAGGAAAGACTGGGACTGTCTTTTGCCGTATTTAATGTTTTCAGTCCAGGAAGTTCCACAATCGTTCACTGGTTTCTTGCCCTTTGAGCTGGTTTATGGTAGACGTCCATATGGTCTCCTGGACATCGCAAAGGAACCTGGGAGTAGGAGTCCACCCCCTACCGGAGTGTGATTGAACATATCTCCCAAATGCAAGATAGGATCGCTGCCGTTATGCCAATAGTCAGGGAACACTTACAGCAGGCACAGGAAGCTCAAAGCCGAGTATATAACAAGTCGGCCAAGGCAAGGAGCTTTAAACCAGGTGATCGGGTGTTAATATTGGTCCCTACTGTAGAGAGCAAGTTTCTGGCAAAGTGGCAAGGGCCCTATGAAGTGATTGAAAAGGTGGGAGAAGTACATTATAAGGTATACCAGCCCGGTAAGTGGAAGCCAGAGCAGTTTTACCATGTCAACCTAATTAAACCGTGAAAAGACAGAGAGACCCTGACTGCTGTGAGTGCCCCTTGTAGTGCCCCTCCAGAGGTGTATGTGTCAGACTCACTGTCAAAGTCCCAGAAACAAGAAACCAGGGAATTCATGCAAAGAAATAAGGATGTATTTTTAGAGCTACCAGAGCGTAGCTCTGACATGATATTGTAACAGAACCAGGGATAAAGGTCCATTTAAAACCATACCGGTTCCCAGAAGTGAGCAGACGAGCCATATCTGAGGAGGTAAGGACAATGTTAGACCTCGGAATAATGGAGGAGACCAAAAGCGAACGGACAAGCCCTCTCGTGCTGATACCAAAACCGGACAGTTCATTACGATTGTATAATGACTTCCGGAAACTAAATGAGGTATCAAAATTTGATGCTTACCCCATGCCAAGGGTGGATGAACTAATTGAAAGACTTGGCCATGCCAGGTACTTCTCCACCCTGGATCTAACTAAAGGTTACTGGCAGGTTCCCCTCACAGAAAAGGCCAAAGAAAAGACCACTTTTTCTACACCTGACGGACTGTTCCAGTACGTCTGCTTACCGTTCAGGTTGCATGGGGCTCAAGCAACCTTTCAAAGATTAATAGATGTCATCCTAAAACCCCATCGTCAGTATGCTTCGGTATACTTGGATGATATCATTATCTTCAGTGAAGATTGGGACAGCCACTTACCGAAGGTACAGGCAGTGCTTAGTTCACTTAGAGAAGCGGGACTTACCGAAAATCCCAAAAAATGCGCCCTAGAGCTTGAGGAAGCCCGGTACCGGGGGTACATAATAGGTAGGGGGTGTCATAAAACCTCAAATTAATAAGGTTAAAGCAATACATGACTGGCCGCAACCCACAACAAAAAGGCAGCTTTTTTAGGCATTGTGGGGTATTATCGGCGATTTATTCAAAATTTTGCCAGTATAGCAGCACCACTAACAGATTTGACTAGGCACAGCAAGTTGGTTATGGTCTAGTGGAACCCAGAGGCGGAAAAGGCGTTCCAAGAATTAAAACAGGCCTTCTGCAGACGTCCGGTGTTGATCACACCGAGGGACTTCATTGTAAAGACAGATGCGTCTGATGTGGGACTGGGGGCAGATCTTTCCCAAGAAGTAGAGGGAGAGGAGCATTCCGTCATATATCTGAGCAGGAAGCTCAAACCAGCGGAGAAAGATTACAGTATAGTTGAGTGTTTGGCCATCAAATGGGCCCTTGAAGCCCTGAGGTATTATCTTCTGGGTCGCAGCTTCAAGTTAATTACAGATAATTCTCCGCTAACATTTGATGTCTCAGGCAAAGGAAAGAAACGCAAGGGTCACAAGGTGGTTCCTAACTCTGCAAAATTTTAAGTTTACAGTAGAACACAGAGCGGGTAAACTTCAGGGCAATGCCGATGCTCTGTCTAGAACATATTGTAGGGTGGCCAAGTTTGTCCGACCCCACAGGTTCGAACAGAGGGGCAGGGTCTGTGAGACAGTGACAGGCGGAGTGGTTGAGGGTAGATATATTTCCCCAAGAGTACTCTCCTATGCTGCCTTAGGTGGTACCTGGGCAGATGCGTGTCACCGAGAGGCCTGGGCTCGGTGAAGGAAGGCCGACAGTTTAGGTGTCAGTAACACTATGTTACTGATACATTCCTTAGTATAGCGGTTCCAGTCCGCTTAGTCTGGGTCGGCTTTTCCTGGAGTGGTCAAAGAGCAGGGTGGGTGGCCACTCCCACGCACCAGGTGAGGCTGGTCTCAGGCTTATAAAGCCTGAACCTACAGGCCTGTGTTTGGTGCTGGTGTCACTCTGAGGATATCCCTGCTGTAAGTAACAGACGCTGTCTGCTTTCAAGCATAGTGAGGGAACAACTATGCTTATCCAGTGCTCAGCCGAGCAGGTGTTTATTTTCTTTTCAGCCTAAAGTTAAGGCTCGTTTTGTTTTCTGTTCAGTTTGCCTAATAAACCCAGGCTGCGCCTGGAACTTGGACTGATTCCTGTGTCACTGTCTCTGTCAGCCCTGCTTGCCTACCGGATGCAAAACCTCCAATATATAAATACATATACATATATATATATATATATATATATATATATACACACACACATATATATATATATATATATACACACATATAAATATATATATACACACATATAAATATATATATATACACATAATATAAATACATATATCTATACATATATATATATAACACACACATATATATATATATATATATATATATATATATATATATACATACATATATATATATACATATACATACACATATACACACATTTATACATACATGCACATGAACACATACATACACACACACACCTATGGGGTGTATGTGACTACCTGCAGGGAGGACACAACTGTTTAAGGAGGGCCTATATATCCACCTACAGAAAGTTTATATACCTACCTACTGACTAAGGCTACATTTGGACTTGCATATCTATCTACCTAAAAAGAGGGCCTATTTACCTAGCTATAAGGGCCCTATATACCTATCTACAGGCAGCATATATAACTTTCTACTACGGTCCTAAATGCCTACCTTTTGGGGAAGGCATATACCTACCTAATGGAGGACCTAGATACCTACCCACTGGGGGACCTATAAATCTACCCACTTAATGGGGCCCACAGAGCTGATTATAATGTACTGTATATTATATACGTGTATCTGTCAAAAGGGCAATAAATAATAAAAAGGGCATTTAAAAAATATAAGTCAGAGGAGTCAGCATCAGCCTTTGAAAATTACAAAGAATTTAATAAAATCTGTAAAAAAGTGATAAAAGAAGCTAAAATTCAAAATGAAAGGCAGGTGGCCAACGACAGCAAGAGAAACCCAAAGAAATTCTTTAAGCATATAAATGGCAAAAAGCCAAAGTCGGAGCATGTAAAAAACTGTAATGGGGAGCTGGTCACTGGGAACCAGGAGAAGGCAGAGGTACTAAATAGGTTATTCAGCTCAGTATATACTAATGATGAGAAAGCAGTTGATGAGGGTGGGCCCAGTGCAGTTGTAGGTGGTTCCAGTACTGTTAATACATCTGCTATATTTGATTGGCTCAGTGTAGAAAAGGTCCAAGCCAAGCTAAATAAGCTTAATGTGAACAAGGCTTCAGGCCCTGACAGCATACATCCAAGAGTTATTAACCCTTTAAGGCACCCTGACTTCCAGGAAGGTCATGAAAGCTTTCTGTCTCCCTGTGCAGAGATAAGATGAAAGCTCTATGCTAATTGCTGTTTCTGACAGCTAATTAGCACATTTACACAGCAGGTGATCAATCACAGGAGTCCTGTGATCCCCATGCCAAGGATCGCTGGGATTGGTCAGTCAGTCTGCTGACTCAACAACTACAGCTGATCCATGTCCTGGGGCTCTGTACTGTGAGAGAGAGTGAGGAGATGTATTTCTTTGCTGGGTCCTAGTGCCCTGTGCTGCAATCTGGGCTGTCACAGCCTGAAATACTTTATTAACCCTTCCACTGCCAAATCACTTAGCTGCCACAAATAGATCACAGGGGCAGTGGTCTGATCAGACAGTTTGCCACTTTCAAGTTCCAGCAATTTTCTGCCAGTGATCATCACTGGCTCATACAGTGAAAAACACACAAAAAAATTAAACCCTTCATTGCCAAGTCCCTGTTCCCCTCACTAATATTATTATAGCTGTCTGATCAGTTAAAAAGACAGTTTGTAACTTCTGTTCCCCCATCTGTCACTACCCATCACTACCTCAATAAAGCCTGAAAAATATTCTAAAACAAGAAGGTGCTCCTTCAATTCTGAGGCCTGTGGAAGAGTCAAAAAGCGCATATGGGCCACAAGTGGGATATTTTTAAAAACTGCATAATAAGGAGAATCATTATTGTGTTGCGATTTCTTGGTAAAATCTACGGGGTTCCAATGAATAATGAACAAAAATCGGAAATCTGCAAAAAAGTTAAAATTTTGAAATTTCACCTTCGCCTTTCATTAATTTCTGCGAAATACCTAGAGGGTTAATAAATTTCCTAAATGCTGTTTTGACTATGTTAAGGGGTGTAGTTTCTGAAATGAGTAATTTATGGGGGTTTCTAACATACAATCCCCTCAAAACCACATCAGAAGTGGCCTGGTTCCCAAAAAAATCTGTTCTGCAAATTTTCTTGAAAATGTTAAAAATTTGCTACTAAGTTTCAAAGCCCCCAAATGTCTTAAAAAATAATAGGATGTTTAAAAAAATCATGCCAACACAAAGTAGACATATGGTAGATGTTCATTATTTACTATTTTGTTTGGTGTGACTATGTGTCTTGCACACAGAAATTTTAAAATTTTCACATATTTTCGATATTTTTCACACCTAAACAAGGATTTTATCGACCAAAATTAATTGCTAAATTAAAGCACAATATTTCACGAGAAAACAATCTCTGAATCACATGAATAGGTAAAAGTATTGAAAAGTTATTCACAGATAAAGTGGCACATATCAGATTTGAAAATAAAGGGCTTGGTCCTTAACTCCAAAACAGGCTTAGACCTTAAAGAGTTAAAGAGCTCAGCTCAGTTATCGGTGTGCCCCTGTATATGATATTTAGAGATTCTGTGGTGGCTGGTATAATGCCAGGAGACTGGCGCAAGGCAAATGTAGTTCCCATCATCAAAAAAGGCTCCAAATCTTGCCCAGGTAATTATAGACCAGTAATCTGTTGTGGGAAAAATGTTTGAGGGACTCATAAGGAATATGGAATATACAGGAATATGTAGAAGAATACAATATTATAAGTGATTGCCAGCATGGTTTTACTAAGGACAGAAGTTGTCAAACCAACCTGATCTGCTTTTATGAAGAGGTGAGTAAAAGTCTGGATAGCGGGGCGGCTGTGGATATTGTGTTTTTAGACTTTGCAAAGGCGTTTGACACTGTCCCTCATAAGCGTTTGTTGGGTAAATTAGAATCCATTGGATTCTAATAACAGTGTGTAATTGGATTAAAAACTGGCCATCAGATCATACTCCGAGAGTCGTGGTAAATGACTCCTACTCTGAGTGGTCCCCTGTTATGAGTGATGTGCCCCAGGGCTCAGTAATGGGTCCTCTCTTATTTAACCCCTTACCGCCGGAGCCAGTTTTGGCCTTCCTGACAGAGCCCTGGTTTTAAAATCTGACATGTGTCACTTTATGTGAGAATAACTTTTTGACACTTTTACCTATCCAAGTGATTCAGAGATTGTTTTCTCGTGACACATTGTGCTTTAAGTTAGTAATACATTTTGGTCCAAAAAGTCCTTGTATATTTGTGAAAAATATAAAAATATCATGAAAATTTGCAAAAATTAGCAATTTTCAAAGTTCAAAAATTTCTGCGTGTAAGACAGATAGTTATTCCACTCAAAATAGTTTATAACTAGCATCTACCATATGTCTACTGTAGGTTGGCATCATTTTTTAAATGTTTTTTTTTTGTACCATATTAAGGAGCTTAGAAATATAGAATTAATTTTTCACATTTTCAAGAAAATTTGCAAAATAGATTTTTTAGGGACCAGTCCAGTTCTGACATGGCTTTGAGGGGCCTGTATGTTAGATACCCCAATAAATGACCCCATCTAAGAAACTACACCCCTTAAAGTATTTAAAAAAGCATTTAAGAAGTTTGTTGACCCTTTAGATATTTCACAGAAATTAAAGCAAAGTGGAGGTGAAATTTCAAAATTTCACTTTTTTTTGCAGATTTTCAATTTTTATCCATTATTCACAAGAATACAGTAAATGTGATCAGGGAAATGCAACTTAATATTGATTCCCCAGATTCTGCCGTTTTCAGAGATATCCCATATGTGGCCCTAGTGCGCTATTTGGCTCAACCACAAGCCCCAGAATAGGAGGAGCACCTACTGGACTCTGGGGTCTCATTTTCATTACAATTTTATCTAGGCGCCATTTCAGGTTTGCGGACACCCTAAGGTTCCAAAACTTAATAAATACCCCTAAAAAGACCCCATATTGGAAACTACACCCCTTACGGAATATATCCAGAGGTGCAGTGAGTATATCGACCCCACAGGTGTTTCACAAATTTTTTTAGCGTTCGGCTCTGAAACAAAAAAAAAAAAAATTTTTTCCAATAATCTGCAATTTTAGCTGAAAATGTTTAATTTTTACAAGGAATCCTGGAAAAAAAGCCCCCAAATTGTGTTACGCAATTTCTTCCAAGTTCGGCAATACCCTACATGTGGGTGTAAACTGCTGTTTGGGAGCATGGCAGGGTGTACAAGGGAGGGAGTGCTATTTGGCTTTTGGAACACAGATATTGGTGGGCCATGTCGCACATGCAAAGCCCCCAAAGTACTAGAACAGCTAAAACCTTCCAGAAGTTGCCCCATTTTGGATTCAACACCCCTCAGGGATCTCATCTAGGAGTGTATTGTGCATTTTGGGCGCACAGGTGTTCCGTAGTTTTTTGTTTTTTTTTAGCATTGGGCCATGAAAATGGTGGGAACGCAGTTCTGCCATTGTTTTTTGGGCTTCATTTTTACAGTATTCGCCATACGGGATAAATGACGGGATAACTTTACTATGGGGGTCGGTACAATTCTTGGTAAGAAGCCATTTCGTGGCTCCACAAAGGGAGACATGGTTGGGCAGGCAACCTAATGGATGCTTTAAATGTGGCACATGTAAATTTTGTCAATATGTGATCAACAGTAAAACATTTGGAGGTGGTGAGAGTCCATCCAAATATAACATCAAAGGATTCATCAATTGTATGTCTGTCGGTGTTATCTATATGGCCACGTGTCCTTGTGGACTAAATTATGTTGGCAAAACACGCCGTGAATTTAGGAGGAGGTTTGGGGAGCATATCGGTGATATTAAAAACCAACGTGACACACCGATTGCGCGACATGTCTGGGAAAAACATGGTGGAAAGGTAGATGCGATGCAATTTAAAGGTATTGACACAGTGAAACCTCCAGTTAGAGGAGGGGATTGGGACAAGTTGATTTTACAGAGGGAGACACAATGGATTTATAGGTTAAACAGTGTCCATCCGAAGGGTCTGAATGAGTCACTTGTGTTCACGTGTTTCCTGTGACATCTGATCTGGTTTCTATATATATTTTTTCATGAGCTCCGATGAAAATACGGACTCCCTAGCAAAATTTGTTATTTTATGCCCAACACCTATATGATGGATCCATTTATACCATTTTTTATATTATGGGATACACCTGTTATATGCTGTTTTTGGTTAGATTCTTTGTAAATTTGATATTTTCGTAAGACCTAATATGCTAGTTAACTTAGCATCTTTTTGCTAGCAAATTTACTAGGGATTGATTGCACTAATGCTCGGCACAGACGCAGCTTGATCTTAAACATAGTAGCTTTGAGAGGCATCTAGTGACGTGTGACGCTGGAATACATGCTAATTATGCTCCTGACCTGGACGCTTGTATTTACGGCGATCCGGGTGGTTTGCGCATGCGCAGACTCGATCAATCAATGTCCGTTCTAGCGCATGCGCAGTAGGCATGTCTGAAGCGAGCGCGGCCATGTCTTCAAACTCCGGACATGCGCGGTACCTGTTGGTAGACGCCGGATGCATTATCGTTTGTAACTGGATTACAGGTGCTAGTGAGTGCGGATGCAGGAGATAGGGGGCGTTTTTGCTTAGGGGAGAAGCTGGAAAGGTATAAATACCTTCGGTTTCTCCATCTAGTGGTGGGACACTTTGGCACCAACATTTTTTGTTCCCATCAGGAGGAGTGACACCAACTCTTGCAGGTACCTTACTATTGCTTTGCCTTCAGAGGATTAATGGTGGAAGGTTGGGTACTTTGTTATGTGATATGGGTGATATGGTTCGTATGTCTCATTGTTATATTTTTGATCATTTTTTCAGATTGATATGAAGGGGATACACCATCTCCTGTAGGTACCAATTGATTATTTTACCTCCATAGGGATTACGGTGGAGGTTCAGGTACTTTTTTTGAAATGTATTGTTGATCAAAGGTGAATATATACATTAAGCTATTGTTGACTCACTGAGGAGTCCCTGGAATTGGGACGAAACGCATTTGGGATATATAGTTGTGTTGATATAAACGCCTTTTTTGGGAGGATATAGGTATATTGATATAACGCCACATCTTTGAAGTGGGATATATAGTTGTATTGATATAAACGCCCTTTTTTGGGGGGGGGTATAGGTGTATTGATTCAACGCTATATCTTTTAAGTATATACAACAATACTTTCAAGTGATTCCCTTACACTTTTGATAAATTACCTCCCCCTACATATATAGGATAGGGTAGGGTAAATCTGAGGGATATCCTAGGTACTGGGTGGGGTCGCCCTTTTTGGGGCGGGTTCTCCGCATTGGAACAGTACCAACATCAATTAGTATAGGAGACAGATTTTCACGTTATTTTCACGTTGGTAGTGTCCTTAATTGTAGTATAGGGTAAGTTATATTTTAATGATTGCTTAATAAAAGTTAGATTTTAAAGGAATATTTTTTCTATGCTTTTCTTGTTGTTTATGGTCATATTCCTGTATCTTGTACATAAGGGAGATTATTTGATTTTTTGTCGGTACAATTACAATGATATAAATTTTATATAGTTTTTTATGTTTTATTACTTTTACACAATAGAAGCGAGTTTATAAAAAGTTGCGTTTTTATGTTGTCCTATTCTGACAGCCATAGATTTTTTTAATTTTTTGTATATGGAGCTGATTGTGTGCTTGTTTTTTACGAGATGAGTTGATGTTTTTATTAGTACCATTAAGGGGTGCATGTTTTGATGCTTTGATCACTTTTTATTAAGGTTTTTGTGAGGCATTTTGTACAAAATACAGCAATCCTGGTAGTGTTTTTTATTTTTATTTTTTACAGCGGTCACTGTGCGGTATAAATGACATGCTAGTTTTACTCAGCAGGTTGATACGATTACAGCGATACCAAATTTGTATATTTTTTTAATGTTTTACTGCTTTTACACAATAAAAACACTTTTATTTGAAAAGGAAAACACGTTTTTGCATCGCCATAGTCTGAGAGCCATAACTTTTTTATTTTTCTGTTTATGGAGCTGTATAGGGACTTTTTTTTTGCGGGATGAGTTGACGTTTTTATTGGTGTCATTTTTTTGGGGGACAAGACTTTATGATCGCTTTTAAATCCGTTTTTTGGAAGGCAGGGTGAAGAAAATACTGCAATCCTAGCAGTGTTTTTTATTTTTATTTTTAATAGCGTTCACCGTGCAGTATCCGTGACAAGTTAGTTTTACTCTGTGGGTTGAGACGAATACGGTGATACCCAATTTATATAGTTTTTTTTATGTGGAAGCACAATTTGTTTTAAAAAAATAGTGTTTTTATTGTGTAAAACAATATTTATGCATCACTATCTTCTAATAGCCATAACTTTTAAATTTTTCCATATACAGAGCTGTGTAAGGCCTTTTTTTTGCGGGATGAACTGACGTTTTAATTGGCACTACTTTGATGTTGATATGGGTTTTTGATCGCTTTTTACTCCATTTTATGTGCTTCAGGATGAACAAAAATCGCAATTCTGTGACTTTTTTTTTTTTTTTTATGGCGTTCACCTTACGGGTTAATTAACATAATGGATTTATAGGGTGGGTCTTTACGCACGCGGCGATACCAAATATGGCTACTTTATTTATTTTTGATCTTTTTTGGGGCGTTTGGCATCTGTAAAGGGGAAAAGGGCGGTGTACGTGTTTTTAGTTTATTTTTTGTGTTTTACAATAGGAGATCAGCATACAGCTTATAGCTGTGTGCTGATCTCCATGGCAACTGTCAGTCACGCTGCCCACAATGCATTGTGGGCATCGTGACATCACCAGACAACCCGGATGCTGTCATTCAGCGTCCGGCTGTCTGGTAGGAGATCAGTACCGGCGCTGAGCGCCGTTACTGCGCCGGAAACGCAGGCAGCAGGAGCTCACTCCTGCTGCCCACCGCTGCAATATCGCGACCACGATGTCGCGACATCGGAGGGTTTATCCCCCGCGGCCGGAGCTCACTCCGGCCGTGGGGGATGCGGCATGATGGTTCCATGCCGCGATCTTGCGCGCTCCGCTTGTGAGCGCGCAAGATCGCCATGACGTACTCATACGTCAATTTGCGGGAACCCCTACCCGACATTGACGTATGAGTACGTCAAATGTCGGTAAGGGGTTAAAGAGAACCTGTCACATAGATTATGCCCCCCCCCGTGCTGAGGACAGAACAAACTAGTGTCAGACATGCTGTTTCCAGTGCTGTGTTCCTTATTCTGTAAGATGCTGTAATTTTCAAATATTAAATGCTCAAATCTGCAGTTTTCAGCCAGAAGAGTCATTCAAAGATTCAGTTTTTTTCAAACCCCGCCCACCTGAGGCTAGCCCCGCCCACCTCAACTGATAAACCTATTACTTTGAATAGGTAGAAACATGAGAATAACTGCCAGGTCGGCGGGGCTAGCCTTTGGTGGGTGGTAAGATATATTATCTCTAAAAATTGGGAAATTCTTAAATTGGACGTTGACCTTAAAAAAGTCGTGGGTGATTATCCCCACATCTATAGGCGTGGCAAAAACCTTCGTGACAGATTGGTCCATAGCCACTATGAGATTCAGTCTGTTAAAACATGGTTGCACCAACCCCTGTGCGGTTCATTTAAATGTAGTGGGTGCGTTGCGTGTGACTCCATTCAAACTGTAAAATTTTTTCATAGTAATGTACTTGACAAAGATTTTGAGATAAAACAGTTTAACTGTAGAAGTAAAGGAGTCATTTATAAGGGCACCTGTATTTGTGGCCTCAAGTACATCGGAAAAACAATTAGAGAACTCCGCAAGAGGGTGGGTGAGCACCTCAATGATATTAGAAACAACAAAGATACACCTGTGGCACGCCATGTACAGAATTTACATGGTGGGGATGTGAAGAGTATAAAATGTATGGCAATTGATAGGGTACGTCCCCCTTCTCGAGGAGGTAACTGGGATAGACTCCTTTTACAAAGAGAAATGCAGTGGATTTTTAGGCTCAAAACAACAGCACCTTTGGGCCTTAATGAACGCTTAGATTTTTGCTGTTTTATTTGAGTAGCTTTTTTTGTACATATGGAGACCTGTATATTTACTCAACTACAATTTAAGGGTATTTACCCTTTTCCAGGAATATTTTTTTCCCCCCTCCCCTATATAGCCTTTTGAATTGACCAGCGTAGGGGTATGTTGTATCTGCTTTAAGTTGTATGAGAGTCATTTTGCTTGGTGGTATATTTTACACCTTGGATATGCATAGTATTGGAATGGGTTTTTAATTTATGTCTTGCAGCTTATAGCCGACATAACAAACTGGTTATCACTGGGTACTATACGCAGTATTACATACTGCGTCCGTATGAGCGATCCGGCTGCCCGTCTGTGTACTCGGGTCGCTTAGCTACGGATCCGCTGAGATGCCGCCCCTTTTTGTGACGCTGCGCCGATACCGGAAGTACGTCGCGCTGATTCGTTTTAAGGCGCGACTTGTGACAGTTCAGCGTGCATCTAGTCACGGCAAACAGCGACACATAGGACGTGTTCCGTATAGGATTGACGCGTCACCATTGCGTCTGGACGTCGGAGATTGTTACCGACGATACAACGGGAAGTCCTTATCATGGGATACCAGGTTTAATGGTTGTTTCCGCCCGGAGCAACTACTGCTAGTTAGTGGCGTCTATTTGGAATCTTTTTTCCTTTAATTTTGGCTTACAGACATTAGGTTGAAAGTTGTTTGTATATATGGCTATGTGGTTATATTATACGTTGTAGCGCCTATTTGTATTAGCCACCTTTATTTGCTTGCAGTTGTATGACATAATATGGTATTAATTTGCTCCTAGGGCGTTGTTTTTTGATTTTTTTGGGTATATGTATTTACACTGTGTCATATACTATCCTGAGTTTTGTTGGATTTTGTTGGAGCTCTTTTTGAGCCTTTGTGAAATTTCCCTTACTAGTCCCCTGAGGAGGTGCGAGAGGGACACTGAAACATGTTGGGACAAATTTTGTAGGGATAGTGTGTGTTAGGGACCAGGTTCCTGCCGTGGGCGCCCTTTTTGGGGCAGCTACCTCGTGTTCCCTTATAGGACGTGATAGGTCAAGTAAGGATTTGTAGGTCCTCTTTCTGCTTATGTCCCTGTATCTATACACATACAAGTATATCAATATACCCGTATTTTGTTTTGTGGAATATATTATTTAGGTGTATGCACTTCGTCCTTTAAATTTTAGATATCTTTATTAAAAGTTATATTTTAGTGAAACACGATTTTTCTGTGGTTTTATATAGCCTTTGGTGGGTGGGGCTAACATCTGCTCATGAATAAAACTAAAACTACAGCATCTTACAGAATAAGGGACAGAGCGCTGGGAACAGCAGGCATAATCTATGTGACAGGTTCCCTTTTTTTCTGTGCGTGTGATTCTAAATCTCCAACCTCCTCCATAACCCCGTCCTTCATAGCCCCTCTCCCACTGGGCCGTGGAAAAATTGTCTTGCATAAAACTGGTCCCTGGTGTAAAAAAGGTTGGGGACCGCTGATCTAAGAGATTTGTCAGTTGCGGAGGAAGCCACTGCAATATGTGTCATTATGTGCAAAAAAAAATCTATTTTTTATAAACTCAAAGGCAACAAAAGAATATAAAATAAAATCCTTTATTAATTGCGAGAGTCACCGCATAGTTTATGCCATAATCTTATAAAAGCTGTGAAAAAAAGTACATTGGCAGTACGGTTCGGAAGGTTAAAACTAGAATAGCCGAACATGTATCAGGTATAAAAAAACGTACAGAGCCAATTGTCGGGCGCAACATGCAGATTTACATGCAGGTTCATTGAATACCTTCTGTTATTTTTGTATACAAATAATTAATAAACCATACAGAGGTGGAGACTGGACCCAGGCAGTATGTATGAGAGAAGCTTTTTGGATCCTAGATCTCCATACAAGATTTCTGAGTGGCATGAATTCTGTAAGTGACTTGATGTAGATATACAAAGTAAGCCTTTGCTCAGCCCATATTATAGTTAATCCTGGTTGGAGTGTGCACGTACTAAGTTAGCTCCTGTTCAGATTATACCATTGTTACGAAGGGCAGGTTCACACATCGTATAGTGGCGTGTAATGTGCATGCTGCTATACGCCTGCTGTTTTAGGGTATGTTCACATTGTGTCTTGCAAGCGCGTACCTGTGCGCTCCGCCAGACGCCACTTGTTTTAAAAGTATGCGCAGGCCAGTGAGTACTTCTAAAGCGCCCTGGCCTGGCCCCCATTCAACTTTCCTTTCCCCACTCCATGAGTGCTATGATATTACCATATTTGCGGGGTGTACTTTGGGTGTACTGCAGCATAATTACGTCCCGAAGTATGCCCTACAAATACGGCGTGTGAACACCCCTTAAAGGGGTTGTCTCATAACTGGCTTTTAGCCTACCTCAGTAATTTTCTGTCTGATGAATTTTTGAATTCAGGGGCGTGCAGCATCTCCTCCCCCTCCCCTCCTCCCTGCACCTACGTCATGATGCCAGTGCTCGCTCCCGATGCTAACACTCAGTCATTCAGCATTGGGAGTGAGAACATCTTTGTGATCCAGGCAAACTATAATAGTTTGGCCAGATCACTGAGCTGCCCCATGCCTCCTGCTCAGAGTGAGTGAAGAAGAAGTTATAAAAAGTTACTGTGCCCGTCCTCTAGCTGCTATACTTCCACAGCAGCAGAACCTCCAGCCCAGTACATGTAGGGAGGGCTCGGGCTCTTCTCCGGCTTCTGTGTAGCTGAGAGGGGGAGGGGCTGTTACGCTGCTGGGTTAATCCTGTGTGTGCCCGCTCACTGCTATGGGGACTGCACTGAGGTGCTGCTGTGGATGCTGCTCTTATTACACTTCACTGTGCTGTGCTTTCTTCAGCTTACATCGTACTGTCCATAAATCAGCTTCATCTCTGCCCTCCTGAATCCACAGCAGCACCTCAGTGCATTCCCCGCAGCAGTGAGCAGGCACATACAGGGTTAACCCAGCAGCATAACAGCCCCTCCCCTCCTCTCAGCTACACAGAAGCAGGAGAAGAGCCCTTCCCCTCCCTGCTGTGAATACACTGTGCTGTGCAGGTTTCTATGACAACTGTCAGTCATGATGCCCGGCCGTGCCCTGGCATGGTGACGTCACAGACAGCCCGGAAGGCATTCTATACCTTCCGGGCTCTCTGTTAGCCGACAGAGGCGCAGGAGGAGACCTCCCTTAGTCCCTGTGTCTCCCTTAGTTATCGCGACCGCTAGGATAATTAAGGGGTTAATCGCCCCCCCCCCCCCCACCCCAGGAGTAATATACAGCTGACATACCGCAGCGATCTTGCAAACTCTGTTTTAGATCCTCAAGATGTATGCATACATCAAGGTGAGTGAACCCCAAAAAGGACCTGAACGTATGCATACGTCCAAGATCGTTAAGGGGTTAATATAATGAAGCTCCCTCAACTCCCCTGGACATATTGGCACCACTTTAATCCTGCACCACCAGAAGCAAGCGCAGGCAGACTCCTCAGACTCAATTTCTGCAGCAATGTTCCAGGTGTGCTGAATGTCTGTGGAGAAAGTAAAAGCTACCTGCAGACTTACTCCATTACAAATTCATGCCTAGGACTTGCCACACTGCCATTTACCCCACCAAACAAGAATATTTCATGTCCCTCATTTCAACATTATACAATAACCCAAAATGACTGTTTGGCACTCTCCTCCGGCTTCAAGCTCAGGCCCTGGTCACTGATCTCTGTTCTGAAGACCTGGCCATTCACGTCATAGAGAGAATCGACAATATCCTGCAAAACATCATATCTCCGTCCCCAAGTAATATCCATCCTGTCCCTTCCCACACATCCTCTAGTCTGCTCTCAGCACTTGACTCAACGACACAAGAAGAAATATCCAGGCTTCTCTCTCTTTTTTTTTTTTGCTCGCCCCACTATCTGCTATAGTGGCCCCATTCTCTCCTACCTCGTTCAGTCAATTGCTCCAGTTGTCATCTCTCACCTACTTGCAATCTTTGACCTCTCTTTCCACTGGGATCTTTCCATCCCCCTTTAAACACGCTGTCATAACGCCATTACTAAGAAAGCCCACTCTGGACCAATCCTGCACTGCTAACTACTGACCAGTCTCTAACCTGCTCTTCATCTCTAAACTTTTGGAACGCTTGGTCTATTTTCGCCTAATCAGCTCTCTCTCTGCTAACTCTCTTCTTGACCCTCTGCAATCAGATTTCCGCACTTTACACGCCACAGAAACAGCTCCTGCTAAAGTTTCAAATGATCCTAGGCAGCAGGCCTGCTGTCTTGGCGTCAAACTAGATTCCGATCTGTCTTTCATTCCATATATTCAATCCCTTGCCCGCTCTTGCCACCTGCACCTCAAGAACATCTCCAGAAGCCGTCCCTTTCTCACTGTTGAAACAATTTAAACTTATTGTTGTTCTTATTCTTTCTTGTCTTGACTACTGTAACTCCATACTTATCAGTCTCTCGCTCTCTGTAAACTCTCCCCTCTCCAATCTGTCCTGAATGCAGCAGCCAGGCTCATCTTTCTTTCCAGCCGCTATACTGATGCCTCTACCCTATATCAGTCACTGCACCGGTTGCCCATTCAGTACCGAATAAAACATAAGCTAATCACTCTCACTCACAAAGCTCTCCACAAAGTTGCTTCCTTCTACATCTCCTCCCTCATCTGTCTATCAACCTAACGGTCTCTGCTGCTAATTTTAGATTACATGCCTCAATCATCCGAACCTCTGATGCCAGTCTCTAAGATTTTGCACGTGCTGCACCAGTTCTCTGGAACAAGCTACTCCGGACGATCAGGCAAACTCATAACCCTCATAGCTTTAAGTGTGCCCTGAGAATACATCATCTTAGGTTGGACTTCCAAACTCCCCAATTGCTAACCCCCCACTTTGTCACACACACTTTTTTTCACTCCCTTCACTTGGGCACTCACAGGCACTTATCTGTATATAGATGTACTTTCTGGGTGGCAGGTTCTTCCTGGTTTTTATGTAAAACACCCCACATTTATGAAACATGGCTGAACCATTAAAAAAACCAAGCACGTGTCACCTTTCGTCTCAATCCTATTCCCACATAAATCATAAGTTCTTGTGAGCAGGGCCCTCACTCCTGGCTTCTGATCTGTAAGTAGATTTTTTCTGTGTAATGTTGGTTTTTTGTCTGTACTTATGCCATCTATATTGAAAAGTGCTGCGGAATATGTTGCCTCTATATAAAGATTATTATTATTTACATAAGCCATGTCCATTTTTGGGCCATTGCAGTCCACCAGGAATCCTTTGGTGGGCTACATGTTGTGCAGGCCTGCTTCAAACACTTGCTAGCATTTTAACTTTTTGAGTAAAAACACAAGCTTACCTTTATATCATCTTGGACTCTAAAAAGTGTCTCCCATATTTCAGGAAGCTTGTCAACATCATCATCAAGCTGACGACCCCGTAGAAGATCATTTAATGCTAAACAGCTGCAGGAAGCAAAGAGAGACAATTTTAACCACTAATGACAAAAACAAGACCACCATTCTTACTGGGACAAAAATAAAGGTTAAAGGACAAAAATAAAAAATGGTTGGCGACTATGACAGAAACCAGAAGCAGACACTACATAGCTGTTAAACTACACATTGGTGATAATGGCACATACCTACTGATATGGCAGCATATCAGATATGAATTTAAAGCAAAACAGTCAGGTGGTTTATGCTACCCTATCTGAAAGCAGAGTAAGAAAAAGGGAGTAGCTGAGCTCTCAAATACATAGATTTAATGACATTTACACAGGATTTCTAAATAAAAAGCCAAGTAAATGTGTACAGTTTTGGGACCAATGCACTAGAAAGACATTGTCAAGCTTCAGTAGGCAACACAAATAATAAAAGGCTTAGATGGATTACAATATCGAGAAAGTTCAGCAAAATTAGGGTTACCACATTTACTCGAGTATAAGCCGACCTCAATATAAGCTCAGGCACCTAATTTTCCCACAAAAAACTGGGAAAACGTATTGACTCGAGTATAAACCAAGGGTGAGAAATGCAGCAAGTGATGCCCCTTCATTAACCAGGACAGAAAGCCATAGCAAAGAACAGCAACTAGAGGACTTGGTGCCACGATGTATGAAATGATTGTTCCCAGTAATTAGGCACATTACACAAAAAGCTCAGCTACATGCACATTACACACAGCTCAGCTGCATGCACATTACACACACAGCACAGCTGCATGCACATTACACACATAAGGCTCTGCTGCAGGCACATTACACACACAGCTCAGCTACATGCACATTACACACACAGCTCAGCTACATGCACATTACACAAACACAGCTCAGCTACAAGCACATTACACACACACAGCTCAGCTACATGCACATTACACACACAGCTCAGATACATTCAGATACATTCACATTACACACACAGCTCAGCTACATGCACATTACACACACAGCTCAGCTACATGCACATTACACACACAGCTTAGCTACATGCACATTACACACACAGCTTAGCTACACGCACATTACACACACAGAGCTCACTACAAGCACATTACACAGCTCAGCTACATGCACATTACACACACAGCTCAGCCACAAGCACATTACACACACACACAGCTCAGCTACATGCTCAATTTGCTTTTTACTGAGGATTTGTCACATCCAACAGAATGCGCTTGAGCTTCTCAGCTCCTTTCCCATAATGCCTTGTGAAATGCAGATGCTTTGTGGAGTGCAAAAGGCAATTTCGAATCTCCACACGCCTATATAGGAGCTCTCCCTAAGGAGAGATCTTCCCTTTCTGAGCCACTCATTGCCTCCCTCTCAGCCAAGCCAGCATTGCTCTGCTCTGTACTGACGAAGGGCAAACACCCCGAAGCTCAATTTGCTTTTTACTGAGGATTTGTCACATCCAACAGAGTGCGCTTGAGCTTCTCAGCTCCTTTCCCATAATGCCTTGTGAAATGCAGATGCTTCGTGGAGTGCAAAAGGCAATTTCGAATCTCCACATGCCTATATAGGCGCTCTCCCTAAGGAGAGATCTTTCCTTTCTGAGCCACTCATTGCCTCCCACTCAGCCAAGCCAGCATCGTTCTGCTCTGTACTGACGAGGGGCAAACACCCCGAAACGGCTGTAAACAGATGGATGATGCTGGCATGGCTCAATATCCCTTTTGTTTTCCAAAGACCTAGTAGGTCAAAAGCAAATTGAGGATTTGTCACATCCAACAGAGGGCGCTTGAGCTTCTCCACTCCTTTCCCATAATGCCTTGTGATCTTCGCAACTAAGGCAAAGGCAGAAAGAGGCAGTCTTCCGTCGGTGCAGCAGCAGCGATCACCACTGCTGTATCAGTACCTGACAGCCCAGGAGTATAATAAACACTTCCGGGCTGTCTGTGACGCCACCATGTCCCGCAGTGCATTGGTAAAACACAAGACCCGAAAAATAAAATAAAGACACATACCCACCCTTTTACAAACGCCAATCGCCCCCCGCAAAGATATCAATAATAAAGTACACATATTGGATATCGCCTAACGACCTACCCTATAAATCTGTGACATTAATTAACCTGCACAATGAATGCCATAAAAAAAAATACAGCACAAAAACCCATAAAAACACCAAAGTGGTACCAATTAAAACATCAGTTCATCCCGCAAAAAAAGCCCCACACAGCTCTGTATACAGAAAAATAAAAAAATTATGGGCAACATGTATGAATGGGGCTGCGCCAGATATCTGGCGTCTTTTCAGCCCGATATCTGGCGCAGCCCCGTTTATACATTTTCAAATCTCCCGCATTCCACTCCCGATCTCGGGGCGCACTAGAACCGTAGTGAAGCTACATATTTGTAGCTTCGCTACGGCATTTCTGGGCGCATTACAGCTGAAACAGGTATACCACTTTCAAAGTGGTATACCTGAGCCAGAACTGTTGCCCGAGCTCTACAGCGGGTCATAAATAAGGCGCATTCTATGCCTGTATAATACGCATGAAATTTGGCGCGTCAACACCAAATTTCATGGATGTCGCCCTATATGTCTATTAGAAGATAGCGATGCATAGATATTGTTTTACACAATAAAGACTTTTTTTTAAAGCGCTTCAACATAAAAAAAACATATAAATTGGGTATCACCATAATCGTATCGACCCACAGAGTAAAACTAACTTGTCACGTATACTGCACGTTGAGCCCTGTTATTTAAAAAAAAAAACACTACTAGGATTGCAGTATTTTCTTCACCCTGGCTTCCAAAAAACAGATTTAAAAGGGACCAAAAACTCATATAACTGCCAAAATAATACCAATAAAAATGTCAACTAATCCTGCAAAAAAACAAGCCCCTACACAGCTCCGTGCACAGAAATATAAAAAAAAGATGCAATGGCGATGAAAAAACGTGTTTTCCTTTTTTAAGTGTAAAAGCAGTAGAACATAAAAAAACATACAAATTTGGTATCGCTGTAATCATATTGACCTGCTGAGTTTAGCTAGCATATCTTTTATACCGCACGGTGACCGCTGTAAAAAATAAAAAGCACTACCAGGATTGCTATATTTTGTTCAAAACGCCACACAAAAACCTTAATAAAAAGTGATCAAAGCATCATACACATCCCGTAATGGTACGAATAAAAACGTCAACTTATCCCGCAAAAAACAAGCCCATAATCCGCTCCCTATACAGAAAAGTGATGGCTGACGGACTAAGAAGACATAAAAACAATTTTTTTTTATAATCGCATTTCTATTGTGTAAAAGTAATATAAATTTTATATAATTTTTTATGTTTTATCACTGCAATTAAATCGACCTGAATAGTAAGGTTATCATGTCACTTGTACTGCACAGCGATATAATTGAAGCCCAAAAGACAATGGCGGAACTGCCTTTTTTGCTCAAAATGCACAATACATCCCTAGATGAGATCCATAAGGGGTGTTGAATCCAAAATGGGGCGACTTCTGGAAGATTTCACCTGTTCTGGTACTTTGAGAGCTTTGCAAATGCGACATGGCACCAACCAAAATCTGTGTTCCAAAAGCCAAGTAGTGCTTCCTTCCTTGTATACCCTGTCATGCGCCCAAACAGTAGTTTACACCCACATAGGGTTTTGCCGAACTTGGAATAAATTGTGTAACAAAATTTGATCAACTGTATTTTCATTTGAAAATACAAAGAGTTTACAAAAAGCATTTAAAATTGCATTTTGTACATACCGTGTTTCCCCGAAAGTAAGACAGCGTCTTACATTCTTTTTACCCCCAAAAGACCCCCTATGTCTTACTTTCGGGGTATGTCTTATATTGGCAGGTATATGGCCCCATACGCAGGTAATAGGCAGGTATATGTCCCCCATAAGCAGATTATAGGCAGGTATGTGGCCCCATAGGCAGGTATATGGCCCTATAGGCAGGTATATGGCCCCATAGGCAGGTATATGACCCCATAGGCAGTTATAGGGCAGGCTGTAGGCAGGTATAGGCAGCTGTAGGCAGGTATAGGGAAGGTATAGGCAGCTGTAGGAAGGTATATGCAGCTGTAGGCAGGTATAGGGCCGGCTGTAGGCAGGTATAGGGCCGGCTGTTGGAAGGTATAGGGCAGGTATAGGCAGCTGTAGGCAGGTATAGGCAGGCTGTAGGCAATAATATCCAAATAAAAAAACAAACAATCACTTAACAGGATCCCCGCTGCTCCGTCTCCCGCGCTCTCGGCTCTGCTCTATCTTCTTGCCGGCACAGGTGGGTGACATCATCAGGCCTCGCAAGCAGCGTGATGACACACGCTGCCTGTGCCGGGAGCTCCGGACAGCCGCCAGTCTGCGGTCGCCCGGAGGCCACTGTGGAGCACGGAGCGCTCGCTCTGTGCCCCGCAGTGGTATCCCTTCACTTATATGCGCTCCGGAGGAGTTGCATATAGATGAAGGAATCGCGGACAGTGCCCGGGCCAGCGCAGCGCCGGACACTGTGCGCTGTACTCGGCATTCAGCTATATGCGCTCCCTGAGGAGCCGCATATAGCTGAAGCGTCCCTGTCGGCGCCCGGGCCATCGCAGCGCCCGAGCGCAGACAACGTACAGTTTACTACGTCTTACTTTCGGGGTACGTCTTACATTAGTCGACCTCCATAAACTCCCCGCTACGTCTTACTATCGGGGGTGTCTTACTATCGGGGAAACATGGTAGTAAGAGAGTGAAATTCTGGATGTTGAACATAAACCGACAGCTGGATCCAGGAGATAATACACTTTAGTAATTAAAGAAGCTGATTAATAATAAATCCTTTAGCTGAATAACTGTATAACGCTATACAGATACTCTTGTAAAGACAAGACACACAACACAATATACAAATTAGACAAAGACACAAAAAGAGGAGGGAGAGGTGGGTAACACTATATTCGGAATTCAATCCTTAGAAGGTTAATTAATACCTCATCCTTCGAATGTAGAAGTTTGGACGTCATGTGTCATAGCAAAAGTATTACATATAATATATATATACAAAATTAGCCAAGTTGTTATTCAGCAAGGCTGAAAAATATTTAACCTCTCTAAAATCCATAGTCCGCTTGTGTAAATCTGCAATGGAAGGGGGAGATTAACTCTCCCAGTGTTTGGCTATTAGGCATTTGGCATCTGTCAGGAGGTGCAATAGAAGCCCAGAAATGTTATGGTTCATTTTCAATGGAGGAATATTTAGAAAGTAAGATAAAGGTGTCAATGGAACCCGAACCCCCAATACATCCGCTAGCAGTATTTTAACATTCTCCCAAAATGGTATGATCCTTGGACAGTCCCAAAACTATGGGTCAAAGTGCCTCTGTCCGAGCTATATCTCCAACATACATCTGGAATCGCAGAATTAAAAGAGTGCAAACGGGAGGAGGTGTAGTACCAAAGCATTAGTAATTTGATCTGATTTTCCATAAATACAATACAAGATGATGATTTAAAAGTGTTGCACCAAATGGCTTGCCATAAGTCTGCAGATAACGATATGCCCAGGTATGATTCCCATTTTAGCATATAACCATGACGTTCTAATACCACTGCATCAGAATCTATGAGTATTCTATAAATTTCTGAGATGAGGCCTTTGGTCGACGGGCCACGTCTACATAATTTCTCAAATTTCGTAGGAGAGGAAACATCAGAGTGTAGTATTTAAGAAATGGGTAATTTTGTAGATAAGAATAGTGGCAGTGAGATGGTATCCCAAATCTTTCTCTAATCATTTGAAATGGAAATTTTTAGAGTATCTCTGTCTACTATATCAGTGAATTGGAAAAGTTTAGTTTTTTTTTTTTTTATCAAACCAGGGATTCATATGTAAACTATGCACACTATTTGGTAGAAGAGGTTGGAAAACAAATAATGTCAGCGGTGAGAACTGCAAAGATAATACTAATTTTTTATGACAGCCATTCCAAATTTTTCGGGTTAAGGCTATGAGTCCTAAACGTGGGATTTTCTAATTTAATATGCGATGTGGACCAAAGAAGTGAATTAGGGTGTACAGGAGCCAACCATAGTTTTTTTTACCTCCATCCATCTGGTATAAGCATGGAGCGAGGTCCAAGCTGGGATTCTCTGGAGCTGCACTGCCCAATAATATTTAGATATAGATATATCAGGAACCGAGAGCCCTCCCCTCTCCTTACTCCTCAATAAGACAGATTTAGGAATGCGATTGCTCCTATGTCCCCAGATAAACTTAAGAAAGGCAGCTTGCAATGACCTAAGTTCTGAGGCTGGAATCATTACTGGCAAGGTGTCGAATACATAAGCTTCGGGAGCGCCGTAATTTTGATTGCGGCTATTTGTCCTAGCAATCAAATTGGGAGGCTATTTCACTTGCTTGGTAGTCTATGAATTTCCAAAAACAAATTTGGGTAATTATGAGAGTGCAGCATATTATAGGAAGATGTCAAATTAATGCCTACATATCTTATAGAGTTCTGTTTCCAATTACAATTGAAATTTGACTTACAGAGTCCAAATTGAGATTGGGGACATTTAGGGGTAAGGCTTCTTGTTTGGATGTGTTGACCCTATATCCAGACAGCATACCAAACCATTCCACCAAGTTATGCAGATTTGGGAGAGAAGTATGTAGGTTTGTTAATGTTAACCCCTCAAAGACCCAGCCTGTTTTGACCTCTCTGACACAGCGCTATTTTTGAAATCTGGCATGTGTCACTTTATGTGGGAATAACTTTTTGACACTTTTACCTATCCATGTGATTCAGAGAAAGTTTTCTTGTTACAGATGCTGCTTTGACTCAGTAAGAAATTTCGATCCATACAATCATTGCTTGTTGTGAAAAATATCAAAATTTCATGAAAATTTTGAAAAATTTGTCATTTTGAAAGTTCCAAAATTTCTATGTGCAAGACAGATAATTATTCACCACAAAATAGTTTATAACTAGCATCTACCATATGTCTATTATAGGTTGGCATCAAATTTTTATGTTTTTTTTTTTTTTTACGACATTAGGGGACTTAGAAATTTAGTAGTAATTTCTCACATTTTCAAGAAAATTTGCAATATAAATTTTATTAGGGACAAGTCCAGTTCTGACGTGGCTTTGAGGTGCCTGCATGATACCCCCATAAATGACTCCATCTAAGAAAACTAGACCCTTGAAGTTTTTACAACAGTGTTTAGGAAGTTTATAAAACCCTTTTAGGTATTTCACAGAATTAAAGCAAAGTGGAGGTAAAATTTTTCAAAATTTCACTATTTTTGCAGATTTTCAATATTTATCCATTATTCACGGGAAATACGGTTAATGTGCCAAGGTAAATGCAACATAATATCAATTCCCCCAGGTCTGCCGTTTTTAGAGATACCCCATATGTGGCGCTTAGTGCATTATTTGGCTCAATCATAAGCCCCAGAATAGGAGGAGCACCTACTGGACTCTGGGGTCTCATTTTCAATACGATTTTATTTAGGCGCCATTTCAGGTTTGAGGACACCCTAAGGTGCTAAACTTAATAAACACCCCTAAAAAGACCCCATATTGGAAACTACACCCCTTAAGGAATATATCCAGGGGTGCAGTGAGTATATAGACCCGACAGTTGATTCACAAATTTTTTTTTAAATTAGGCTGTGAAAATGTAAAAAATTTTTTTTCCAATAATCTGCAATTTTAGCTTAAAATGTCTCATTTTACATGGAATCCTGGAAAAAAGAACCCCAAAATTTTGTTTCCCCACGTTTTCCAAGTTTGGCAATACCCTACATCCGGGTGTAAAACTGCTGTATTGGCGCATGCCGGGCTTTACAAGGGAGGGGAGCGCTATTTGGCTTTTGGAACGCAGATTTTGGTGGGGGCTTTTCACATTTGCAAAGCCCAAGTAGCAGAACAGGTGAAACCTTCCGGAAGTGGCCCTATTTTGGATTCGAAAACCCTCAGGGATCTCATCTAGGGGTGTACTGTGGATTTTGGATGCACAGGTGTTCCATAGTTTGTTTAGCATTGGGCATAAAAATTTGGGGGGAAAAACGCAGTTCCGCCATTTTTTTTTTTGGGTTTCAATTTTACAGCGTTCGCCGTGAAAGTGTAAATGACAGGTAACTTTCTATGGAGGTGGGTTTACAGTTACAATGATATGATTTTATATAGTTTTTTTCTGTTTTATTACTTTTACACAATAGAAATATGTCAAATAAAAAATTCCGTTTTTTGTTTTTCCTATTCTGACAGCCATAACTCTTTTTATTTTGCGTGTGCAGAGCTGTGTATGGGCTTGTTTTTGTGCGGGATGATTTGATGTTTTTATCGGTAGCATTATGAGGTGCATATGACGCTAAGTTCACTTTTTATTAAGGTTTTTGTGAGACGTTTTGAACAAAATACAGCAATCTTGGTAGTGTTTTTTATTTTTATAGCGGTCTCTGTACGGTATATATGACATACTAGCATTAATCAGCAGGTTGATACGTTTTACAGCGTTTACCAAATTTGTATATTTTGTTTTTTGTTTTAACTGCTTTTATACAATAAAAACACTTTTATTCAACCAGGAAAACACGTTTTTGCATCGCAATAGTCTGAGAGTCATAGCTTTTTAATTTTTCCGTGTTTGGATCTGTGTAGGGGCTTTTTTTTTGCGGGATGAGTTGAAGTTTTTATTAGTATCATTTTTGGGGGGACAAGGCTTTTTGATCGCTTTTAAATCCATTTAAAGAAAATACTGCAATCCTAGTAGTGTTTTTTATTTTTAACAGCGCTCACCGTGCAGTATCCGTGATAAGTTAGCTTTACTCTTTGGGATGGTACGATTATGGTCATATCCAGTTTTTTTTATGTTGAAGCACTTTAAAAAAAAAAAAAAAAAAAGTGTTTTTAGTGTGTAAAACAATTTTTATGCATTGCTGTCTTCTGAGAGGCATAAATTTTTTATTTTTCCGTATACAGAGCTGTCTAAGGACTTTTTTTTTTGCGGGATGAACTAACGTTTTAATTGTTACAACTTTGGCGTTTATAGGAGCTTTTGATCGCTTTTTATTCCATTTTATGTGCTGTGGTATGAACAAAAATCTTAATAATGTGATTTGTTTTTTTGGTTTTTTTTACGGCGTTCAGCGTACGGACTAATTAGCATGATATATTTATAGGGCAGATCGTTACGCACGTGGCGATACCAAATATGGGTACTTTATTTTTGATCTTTTTTGGGGCGACTGGCGTTTGTAAAGGGGAAAAGGGCGGTGTACGTGTTTTTATCTTATTTTTCGTGTTTGTGTTTTACATGTTTTTCACTTTTTTTTACTTTTTCACCTTTTTTTTTAACTTTTCCCCGTAGGGGATTTGAATAAGAGATCTTCAGATCCCTCATTCAATAGGAATCAGTACATAGCTTGTTGCTATGACTGGTTCCTATGACATGTCAGTACGATGCCGGCCATGCCCACAGGGCACGGCCGGCATCATGACACCAGACAACCCGGAAGCATCAGCCTCTGTGCTGTCTGTCAGCACACAGCAGCCGCACGATCATGCGCTGCTGTCGCCGACAGAGACGCAGGAGGAGTGATCTCCTCCTGCGTCTCCCTTAGTTATTCCCCCCCCCCCCCGGAATGATTGCGGGTCGGGGTCGACGCTGCGGGATGTCAGCTGTAATATATGTCTAAGGTGCGTTAACACTTTAAAATCCCGGTCTCTAGCAGCCTCCCCAGTAGTATTTTGGGTCAGCTCTAATAGCTGCTCTATACATAACACAAATAACAGGGGCGACAGGGGGCAACCCTGTCGTGTTCCATTTTTTATCCTTACAGCGGAATGATCTAGTGTGAGGAGGTCAAATTGCGGCTGATGGAAAAGAATAAAGAAGCTCTAGGGCCCGACAAAATGCACCCCGGAGGCCGAAGGCCTTCAGTGTTGCAAACATGAAAGACAAGTTTTAGTGGTCAAACGCCTTTTCGGCATGTAAACTCAAAACCAAAGCTGGCTCTTTTCTCTTATTAATGATATCTATCAAATCTATTGCTCTCCTGATGTTGTCCGCCCCTTGACGGCATCGTACAAAACCAACTTGGTCCTATTAATTACAATTTGCAATCAGATTGACAAATGATTTGCCAGAATCTTAGTAAAGACCTTCATATCAGAATTCAGGAAAGCGACAGCTCTGTAGTTAGCACAATCTAAGTGATCATTGTTAGGCTTCAGAAGTAGTGTTATAAAAGAATGTAGCATAGAGTTAGATACTGAATTTCCCTCTAGAATATCATTGAATAAGGCCACCATATAACTTTTTAACTGAGGAGCTAAAAGAAATTCCTGGAGAAGATCACGTCTATCCTGCCTCGCGGACAGGATTGTGTTAGGGAGGGAATATAATTTGGAGCAGAAGGATTGGAACAATTTACAAAATTTAATTTGGATCATATGAAACCACTTACTCTTGAGAGAATAGGGTGTACGCTTAATTGTTATCCTCTCTGAGCATCCCGTAACAAATTTGGGCTGAATTTTTCCAAGATTCCTTGTAAAGATGAAACCTTTTCAGCTAAAAAAGCTATTTTTAGTTCTTTTTTTTTTTTTTTTTTTTGACCCCCCTAATGCTAATAAAAATTGTGAAAGACTGCACCCCTGGATATATTCCTCAAGGGGTATAGATTCCAATATGGGCTCTTTTTGTGGTGTTTATTAAGTTTTAGCACCTTAGGGTGTCCGCAAACCTAAAATGGCGCCTGAAGAAAATCATAATGAAAATGAGACCTCAGAGTCCAGTAGAGGTTCCCCCTTTTCTGAGGCCTGTGGCTGAGCCAAATAGTGCACTAGGGCCACATATGGGATCTCTCTAAAAACTGCAGATTTGGGGTTATCGATGTTCAGTTGCATTTCCTTGGTCACATCTACCGTGTTACAGTAAATAATGGTTAATAATTGAAAATCTGAAAAAAAAAAAAAAGGGAAATTTTTAACTTCACCTCCACTTTGATTTAATTTCTGTGAAATGCCTAATGGATTAACAAACTTCCTAAACACAGTTTTAAATACTCTAATACATTGAAAATGTGAAAAATGACTACTAAATTTCTAAGCCCCCTATGTTGTAAAAAAAAAAATTAAATTATTCCAACCTACAGTAGACATTTGGTAGATGATACTTATAAACTATTTTGAGTGGAATAACTATCTTTCTTAAATGCAGAAATTTTTGAAGTTTCAAAATGGCAAATTTTTCTAATTTTTCACGATATTGGGATATTTTTCACAAATAAACAAGGTTTATATGGACCAAAATTTGTTACTTAATGCACAATGTGTCACAAGAAAATCTCTGAATCACATGGATAGGCAAAATTGTCAAAAAGTTATTCTCATATAAAGCATCACATGTCAGATTTCAAAAATGGGGCTTTGTCTGGAAAGACAAAACTGGCTGTGGCGGTAAGGGGTAATATACTAACTCCCCTAACATATGTGGAGAATACAAAATGATACAAAGCTCCTACCTATGGGTGTTGTAGCCATCACGAGATGCGTCTCAGAAGGACAAACTATTGCCGAATGAGATTTTGTAACCAGGAGTTAAAGACATACCTCTTAGAAGGATTCTCCAACCCCCTCACATTCCATGTAATGACATTAACACACTTCGCCAAAACACTGTATTTCCTGTTGAACGCCATTTTGACTTTACTCCCTGTACTGAACACACTGCTCTCTGGGTCTGCATGCTCCAATGCATGCAGGCACCCCATTTCACAGCGATTTTATAAAGGAAAAGCTGCTAGTTAGTTTAGTTGGGGTGGGGGCAGTAAGCTTAGGGAATTATACACAGGAAAAGTTAGGGAGTTTTAAATTGCTGCCTGTATCTTTCACATCTTCAGTCTGAGTGTCCAAAAGTGCATGTCTGCTGTTTTGGGGGTACAACCAGTGGACAAGTCATGGTTAGAAACCGTTGTAAATGATAGGGATTTAACAACAGTAGTGATTTGCTGTTTTTCTGCCAGGGTTATTCCATAAGACCCCGTTCAACAGATATTCCATAAAAAAAAATTCTATTTCTAATCTTATTTGCAAAATATAGGGATTCAAGAGCAGTTGTGATTTGTAGTCTTTGGAGTAGAGTTCTTCAATAAGAGACCGTGAACAAATGTTTACATTTTTTATATTTATCTTTTTGGACATGGAGCGTATTAGAGGTGGTAAGTGAGCAAGGAGGGGCGTAGGGCTAAAGGTACGAGACAAGGCACTCCTTCCAGTGCTCCGGACAACACACAAGCGAGGACATAGTCCTTTCCCTGTGCGTCTCATTACTGAAGATCGGCACCAATCTGTTCTTAGGTGATTAACACACCCTTATCCAGCAGTTTTACCTCCTCTTCCTCTCAGTAAAGGGCACAAATGTCATCATCAGTCAAACCTGAAGGCCAAATGTCACCCAATATACAGACTGCTCCAGATAATCCATGTTCTGAAGAGCTCTTTGAACACGCAATGCGGTTGGGGTCAGAAGGCATTTCAAAAGCTCAAGAGGCCAAAGAGGATGATTTTGTCTGCTCTGACTCCCAATCGCTGATGCCCTGAGAAGGAGGAGGAGAAGGAAGCTGGTCCGTCGGCAGAAATCCCGAGTGGTCAGCAATGCCTCGCAGTGCCTGTGGCTTGTAGACCGCAGCTTGGAGGATGTAAACTGTCAGGAAGAGGAAGCCAAAAGCCTGAATGTTGGCATTGTCAGGCTTTTGGCTTTGGAAATATTGCCTTTCCGCCTGGTGGGCACAGATGGGTTCTGCTACGTCATGGCCCTGGCATTCCCCAAATATCAGATGCTGAGCAGGCATTTCTGTGCCAGAAAAGTTGTCCCTGCCCTGGCCAGTCACGTGGCAGAAAAGATCTCCAGCATGTTGGCTGCATCTGTGTCCACCAAAGTCCATCTCACTACAGACACATGGATTAGTAAGCACGGTCAAGGGCGTTACATATTTTACTGACTGCTCACTGAGTGAGTTGGGTGGATGACAGTGCCTCTGGTGATGATGGGTCTCGGCGGACACTCTTCCACACTGCTGGGATGGTGCAACGTGCAGATCCCCAACCTCAACGGGTAGCATCACGTGCCAAGAGAAACCAGACCATTCTCAAATTAATGCGTCTTGGAGACCGTCAACACACAGGTCAAAAGCTGTGGACGGCTCTGTGCACTTAGACCAACCAGTGGCTGGGTGCTAAGAATCTGGCGCCAGGCAAGGTGGTGTATGACAACTGGAAAAATCTCCTTGCTGCCCTTAAGATTGGTAGACGTACGCACATCCCTTGCCTGGCACACGTCATGAACCTGGTTGTACAGAAATTTCTCAAGCGCTACCCGGGTATGGACTGTCTGCTGAGGAAGGCTCGAGTTTGTAGCTCACACTTCCGGCGTTCGCACCCTGCTTCTGCACGACTGGCAGCGTTGCAGTGTCATCTGAACCTCCCTGTCAACCGTCTCATTGTTGACGTGGCAACAAGCTGGAATATCACCCTCACATGCTCTAGCGATTGTGGCAGTAGCGTAATGCCATTATGCAGTATGAAGTGTCGCTTGGCCTCACGAGTAGTGTTGAGCCGAACCGTTTGGAAAATGGTTAGTTCGGCACAGGCGTTCGGCGTCTTTTTAAGCTGCTTCCTTCAGTTTTGGCGGCCAGCCAATCAGTGCAGAGCACAGAGGAGGGTCAAAAACGTCACCAGTCAGGGTGTAGGGATCTCATTGGCTGCTAAAATCACATGACCGTCTTATGTGTATGTCACTGTGTATGTCAACACCATTTCCACCTTACTCTCTGTAGTGAACACACTGCTGCCTGTGTCTGCTGGTTTGCTAGCAGGCAAAAATACTATTTAATAGCAATTTGGAAAAGCTGCTAGTGAGATTACTCGGTGGGGGGGAGGGACAGCTAGTTTAGGGAATTATACACAGCAATAGTTAGGAAGCTAGGTAGTTTTGAATAGATATTCCATAGAAAAAAATATGTTTATAATCTATTTGCCCGTTGCAAAGTATAGGCATTTAAGACTAGTGTTGAGAGATTATTATCGACAAAGTTGAAATCCGCACAGTTTTTATGGTGATCGGATTTTTTAGATCATGCGATAATTTAGGTTAAAATCATCTATTAAGATCGCGCCTTTTTCGGCGCTTCCTGTAATTTTGGCGGCCAGCAAATCAGATTACAGAATAGAGCAGGGTGAGATGTGTGTGCGACGTCATGACTGGGATGTGTATGGTTGCGATTGCTGGAAAAAATCACATGACCTCGTTTTACATAGAACAGCGTTTCCTGTTCAGCCTCAGTGTCTATCAGCGTCTCAGAGCAGAAGGATGTGCGCTCTTCTTGTGTCCAAACAGCTCAGCAAAATTATTATATTTCTTCACAGAGAAACCTCTACTATTAGCTGTGATCCTTACAATTTAGTTAGATTAGAGATTGGAAGATTTTATATAGTTAGGTAGAGAATTTTAAAGGAGCATCTACTGCTGTAAAGTCACGGGGGGGGGGGGAGCGGAGGGGGGGCCCCCGCGGGCGAACACAGACAAGCTCTATAAAGAATACTGGATAAAGTTCACCAAGACTTAGTGTAGACATTGCAATAGCTTTATTATTAACAGTTTTCTATTTAAATATTTCCTGGATATTGGGCAGCCTGAACTTATAGGATACACATCTTTTCTAGTAACTGCAGGTCTCTTTGTTAGATGCAAAACTCCACTTTTATTATCAGTATACATTTCAGATAGGTGTTCATTTTCAATTTTGCCCATTCCACTTTTGTTGATATATCCACCTTGCACTTAAATTTGAATCCAGCAATTTTATAGTCACCACAGGTGAATTGAAAGGTGCCAAAAATATCTTGTATTATACGAATAGACAAGCTCTATAAAGAATACTGGATAAAGTTCACCAAGACTTAGTGTAGACATTGCAATAGCTTTATTATTAACAGTTTTCTATTGAAATGTTTTCTGGATATTGGGCAGCCTGAACTTATAGGATACACATCTTTTCTAGTAACTGCAGGTCTCTTTGTTAGGTGCAAAACTCCACTTTTATTATCAGTATACATTTCAGATAGGTGTTCATTTTCAATTTTGCCCATTCCACCTTTGTTGATATAGCCACCTTGTACTTAAATTAGAATCCAGCAAGTCAGCACAGGTTGATAGGTGCCA
The DNA here is from genome assembly GCA_025379985.1 of Phyllomedusa bahiana. Classification (NCBI taxonomy): domain Eukaryota; kingdom Metazoa; phylum Chordata; class Amphibia; order Anura; family Hylidae; genus Phyllomedusa; species Phyllomedusa bahiana. The sequence goes on from JAODAL010000702.1 coordinate 126,827, forward strand.
AAAATACCTTGTAATATCTGAATAGATTTCAGATACGTGTTTTTTGACTTTGGCGCACTACAGCTTTGTTCATTGAGGCACCTTGCACTTAAATGTGAATACTGCAATTTTTTAGTCACCACAGGTGAATTGATAGGTGCCAAAAAATACCTTTTATTATCCGAAAACATTTCAGATACGTGTTTTTTCACTTTGGCGCAGGCCAGCTTTGTTGATAGATCTACTTTGCAGTTAAATTTGAATACAGCAATTTTGTAGTCACCACAGGTGAATTGATAGGTGCCAAAAATACCTTTTATTATCCGAATACATTACAGATACGTGTTTTTTTGCACTTTTGCCCAGTCCAGATTTGTTGATAGAGCCACCTTGCAGTTAAATTTGAATCCAGCATTTGTGTAGTTACCACAGGTGAATTGATAGGTGCCAAAAAATACCTTTTATTATCCGAATACATTTCAGATACGTGTTTTTTTCACTTTGGCGCAGTCCAGCTTTGTTGATAGATCTACTTTGCAGTTATATTTGAATCCAGCAATTTTGTTTTGATTTGAGGGATTTGAGAATAGCTGTGATTTGCCGTCTTTTAATAAGAGACTTTCCAAAACTCTTCCATACCTTCTCAAATTTGTATATTTCTGAACATGGAGCGAAATTCAGGTGGTAAGCGAGCAAAGAGGGGGGTAGGACATGGAGGTAGAGGTATGAGAGAAGGTGCTCCTTCCAGTGCTGGCGACAACACGCATGCCAGCGGATCATCAGTTGCAGGACCGTCAGGCCTGTCATCGCTGGGTCAGGGCCCTGTGAATCTCAGTAACGAACAGCGTCGCCAATCTGTCCTTCAGTGGTTAATGCAACCTGCATCCAGCAGTCCTATCTCCTCGTCCTCCCAGTCACGGCCACAAATGTCGTCATCAGCATCACCAGCATCCATCCAACATGAAGCAGCCCAAATGTCAACTCGTGTACCCACCACTGTGGATAATCCATTTTCTGAAGACCTCTTTGATGACAAAATGCGGTTGGGGTCAGAAGGCATGTTAAAAGATCAAGAGGCCAAAGAGTAGGATTTTCTCTGCTCTGATGCCCAGTTACTGATGCCATCAGAGGAGGAGAAGGAAGCCGGTCAATCGGCAAAAATCCCGGGCGGTCGGCAATGCCTTGCAGTCCCTCTTGCTTGTAGCCCGCAGCTCCTGGATGCAGAATGTCAGGACGACAAAGTCACCTGTGTTGATGATGATGATGATGACGACAATGCGGACCCAACGTGGTTTTTTCAGCAGAATTTGCTTGCGAGCGCTTCATCACTGGACGAGGAGGAAGACGATGGGGTTGTGTCAGTACGGGTTCCGCCTCAAAAAGGGAGAGGGCGGTCGCAGAAGTCCGCTGATATGATTCCGCCAGCCACGGTCAGCGCAAACCCCGCTCCTCGCTTATCGCCGTCAAAAAAGGTCCAGGACCTCTCAAGCCTGGGCCTTCTTTGACCAAGCCTCTGATTCACCCAGCGATGTCATATGCCGCCTTTGCCGTAAACGCATAAGTAGAGGCAAGAACCTTAGGTGTTTAACCACCACCACCATGTCTAGTCACATGCAGCGAATGCATGAGTTGAAATGGAGGCAACACTTGGCCAAAAAAGGCCAGACCGACGCCGGGCCTCCAACCACTGTCACACCCTCTGTCTCCGCCTCCTCCGCCACCACCAAGCGTTCCTCAGCTGCCCATGTCTCTCAGTCATGATCAGGGATCAGCCTCCGCTTCAGCCTCCACCGTCGCCCGAGTACCACCAGCACCACCAGAGACCCATCCTACCCCTTCTCCTTCCGCCAGTTTGACGACCTGCACGCCGTACAGCGGCCAGTCTAGCAGCCAGCCTTCTGTCTTCCAGGTTTGGGAGCAGAAGAAACACTTTAACCCAAACCATCCCAAAGCCAAAAGCCTGAATGTCGGCATTGCCAGGCCTTTGGCCTTGGAAATGTTGCCTTTCCGTCTGGTGGACACAGATGGGTTCCGCCACGTCATGGCCCTTGCCTGCCCCAATACCAGATGCCGAGCAGGCATTTCTTTGCCAGAAAAGCCGTCCCTGCCCTGGCCAGCCACGTGTCATCTAAAATTTCAAGCGCGTTGTCTGCATCTGTGTCCGGAAAAGTCCATCTGACCACCGACACATGGACTAGTAAGCACGGCCAAGGCCGCTATATCTCTGTGACAGCTCACTGGGTGAGCTGGGTGGATGTCCCTGGGGGTGACGGTGGCTCTCAGGCTCGGCGCACGCTCTTCAAAACCGCAGGGATGGTGCAGGATTCTTTCCCCCAAGGTCCTCTGGTGGCATCACGTGCCCAGAGAAACCAGGCCGTGTTGAAATTAATCTGTCTTGGAGACCGTCCACACACAGGTCAGGAGCTGTGGACGGCTCTCCGCAACGAGACCGAGCGCTGGCTGGGTGCCAAGAACCTTGTGCCAGGCAAGGTGGTGTGCGATAACGGGCGAAATCTGCTGGCCGCCCTTAAGATCGGTAGGCTGGAGCACATCCCTTGCCTGGCACATGTCATGAACCTTGTCGTCCAGAAATTTCTAAAGAGCTACCCGGGTCTGGACTGCCTGCTGAGGAAGGCTCGAAGTCTAAGTTCGCACTTCCGCCATTCGCACCCTGCTTCGTCCCGCCTGGCTGCGTTGCAGCGTCAGCTCGGCCTCCCCGTCAACCGTCTCATTGTTGACGTGGCAACACACTGGAATTCCACCCTCCACATGCTCCAGCAAATGTGGCAGCAGCGCAATGCCATTACGCAGTACGAAGTGACACATGGCCTGACAAGCAGCGGTGCGGACCTCGGGGTGTTGAGCCACCGATAGTGGAGGCAGGTGAAAGAGCTCTGCACCATCCTTGCCAGTTTTGAAGAAGCCACCAAAATGGTCAGTGCGGACAATGCCCTTGTCAGCATGAGCATTGTGGTGATCTTAGTTCTGGAACGATCGTTGGACACTCTGAAACAACAGGTCCCGCCAGCGACGGAGGAGGAGACGGACACAGATGCGGACACGGAGCCTTTCTCTCCGTCAAATCCACAAGGCCCGACAGTTTCATAATTTCATCGGTCTTCATTAGGCAGTGGTTCGGGGTCCAGAGCTAGTGCAAGGTGGCGCATCAGCTCTCAGGGTGCATCATCTCAGGCAAGTCAGGGCTGTGTTGAAGCTGTGCCGGAGGCAGCGGAGGAGGAGGAGGAGGAGGAGGTATTCCTAGACACCGATGTTACCGACGTCCCTGCCTTGGAAAGAGGTTGGCGCGAATTTGAGGCGGAGGAGGAAGATGAGGAAGATCAGTTTGCTAGTGCCCCTCGACCCAGAGGCTTGGGAAATCAAGGCTCCATCTCTCACATGAGTGCTTGGATGCTCCATTTCCTCCAACTGATCCTCGCATTAAGGCCATCAAAATGAACAACAGTTACTGGGTGGCCACCCTCCTGGATCCCCGGTACAAAACAAACTCAGCACTTTCCTTCTACCCACCCAAATAGAGAGTAAAATGCAGGAAATGGAGACCTTGCTGATTGATCAACTGGAGACATCTGTTGCGTCTGCTTCACGTTCCCCAAATGTCACGGTGGAACAACATCAGCGACATGACAGCAGTAGAGTGCCAAGTAGGCGTAGCGGCAGCAGCAGCAGGCAAGGTGGCAGAAGCCTAATGGGTGACCTCTGGCAATCTTTGTTTACCACCTCACCAACGCATGCAATGCAGGGCACACATCCAACACACAGAGATCAGCTTAAGATCATGGTGCACGACTATCTGCGTCTCAACACCGATGTTTTTGTATGTGTTCCGGACCCAATAGACTTCTGGGTATCCAAAATGGACGAATGGCCCGAGCTGGCTCGTCAGGCCATAGAGGTGTTGTCCTGCCCAGCAGCCAAACGTCATATTGAGCTGACCTTCTGCACAGCTGGAGGAGTATTTACAGACAAACGCATCCGGCTTTCCACAGATAATGTGGATCGTTTGACTTTCATCAAGATGAATCAGGCATGGATCTCTGATGATGTTGTGGCCCCAATTGCCGAGGTCACCGATTAGTTGTCTGTCTACTTCACATTCCTTTTCAAAAACAGAAATGGTCCTCTTGAAAACTTTTTTTTAAAATGATCATTTCTTACTGCAATTTTTTATTCTCTTTTCCCAACAGTTCATTTTGCTGGTTTTGCTGTGAGGAGACTGTAAAAGACAGCAAGGTTTCATGACAACACCGTATTCCATTTACTCACTTTATCTTAAGAAGTTTTCGCATTGTCAATGGTTTTGAGGTCATGTTGCTGTGAGATACAGCTATAATTATGGTCCTTTAGAACAGAAATGTGGCTTTTAAGTGGCATTTCTCCCTCACAATTTTTAATAGTGGCTGAGAAGTCATATTTATAATTTTTTGGGGTCATGTAGCTGTGAGATACAGCAATAATCATGGTCCTTTGGAACAGAAATGTGGCTTTTAAGTGGCATTTCTCTCTCACAATTTTTAACAGTGGCTGAGAAGTCATTTTTATAATTTTTTGGGTCATGCTGCTTTGAAATGCAGCAATACTACAGGTCCTATTATAAAAAAATGTTGTTTCTAACAGACATTTGTTCTTCACAATTGTCCAAAGTGGCTCAAGGGTCATGCTTTGAATTTTTGGGGGCATTTTGCTTTGAAATGCAGCTATACTACAGGTCCTATTATAAAAATTTTTTGTTTCTAACAGACATTTGTTCTTCACAATTGTCCAAAGTGGCTCAAGGGTCATGCTTTGAATTTTTGGGGGCATTTTGCTTTGAAATGCAGCTATACTACAGGTCCTATTATAAAAAAAATGTTGTTTCTAACAGACATTTGTTCTTCACAATTGTCAAGAGTGGCTCAGGGTGATGGTGCTGTCAGAAACAGGAATAGGTAGGACACTGTTAATGGACACATATTGCAAAATTACTTGTTTTTGCAAGATCTTTAACATAGCTATCAATCCCTGTATTGAGACAACCCATTTAATACAATTAAAAAAAGAGAAACAAAGACATGGTGGGATTCCATCCTATTTTAAAAATGTGTTTTCTAGAATTAAACTACTAAAAAACTTGCATGTACAAAATAGCTGGTAAAAAAATTCCTCTGAATTGTACAAGGGAGGTACAGGAAAACTTGACCAGATGTAGGTTATTCAGAGGACATGGAGTATGGAGCACGGACAGAGAACAAAGTACAGAGACAATTTCCTCCAGCACGTTGAGTAAAATGAGAAAAAGAATGCCAAGAAAAAGGGCACCTGGGTGGAACAGGAGCGTTAACCACCAGTATTTCCAAGTGAAGCTCAATTGGTCCGCACTCATACGGAGGGGCAAGCGCTACCCAGGTCTTGACTGTGTACTGAGGAAGGCTGGAGTTCTCACACTTCCGCACTCTGCTTCAGCACGACAGTTTTCGTTGCTGCGTCATCAGGGCATTTTAACCTGCGTGTTAATAGATGACGGACGCCAGCCTGGGCTTTCACCGCACCCACTGTAACTCCGGCCCTGGGTCATGCTGTGGCACAGGACAGGTATAGTCAATGTCCAGTTCAACTAAAATGGTGGTTGAAAGACTCTTTTTTCCGGCACTTTTTAATCTGGGGGTCAGACAGGTTTAATGGTCATACTGTGGCCCAGGACAGGGACAGTATATGTCCAGTTCAACTAAAATGGTGGTTGAAAGACTCCTTTTTCCGGCACTTTTTAATCTGGGGGTCAGACAGGTTTAATGGTCATACTGTGGCCCAGAACAGGGACAGTATATGTCCAGTTCAACTAAAATGGTGGTTGAAAGACTCCTTTTTCCGGCACTTTTTAATCTGTGGGTCATGCAGGTTTTTAGGGTCATGCTGCGTTCCAGGACAAGGATATTCAATGTCCAGTTCAAGTAAAATGATGGTTCAAATAATACTGCCTTCTGGCACTTTTTAATTTGTGGGTGATGCAGGTTTAAGGGTCATGCTGTGGTACAAGACAGGGATAGTGAATGGTGTGTGACTTTTTTTCTGTAGCTTTTATAGCCTAAGTGTTGTGCCTAAGATGTAGCAGGTATCCATTTGACTGTTGTGGCTGTTAATTCCAGCTTCTCCAGCCCTGTTTGGGTGTAAGAATGAAGGTGTTGTTGCTCTCCCATAGACTTTAATGGTCATCGCTCATAATCGACTGCTCACTATCGAAAAACCTTATCGATGGTGGCCGACTATCGACTATCGCCCGATGTCGATAGCCAACGTAATCGCTCAACACTATTTAAGACCACTTGATTTGCTGTGAGAGTTATTCCATACGACCCCATTTCACCGATATTGCATAGAAAAAAATGTCTATTTATAATCAGATTTGCCCGGTGAAAAGGATAGGCATTTAAGAACACTGTTGATTTGCGGTCTTTGGAGTACAGTTCTTCAATAGGAGACTATGAACAAATCTTGACTTTTTTAATATTTATCTTATTTTTGTCCAAAAATGTCCGAAAGGTCATTTTTTATGCTTTTGAGGTCGTTCTGCTGTAAAAGACAGCGATAGTCAATGTCCTATTCCCAAAAATCTTGTTTCAAATAATCATTTTTTCTTGCTAATTTTATTGTGAGTGTCCATAGGGTCATTTTTGCTGGTTTTGGGGTCAGACTACTGTAAAAGGGGTGCCAGGGGTGCCAATAGGGCAAGGCCAATAGGCAGGTGAAGGATCAATGCAACATCCTTGACAGTTTTGAAGACGCAACCAAAATGGTCAGTCAGGACAATGGCGTTGTCAGCATGACTATTGTGGCCATATTTTTACTGGAACAAGCGTTAGACTCTCTGCGGAAGCCGGTCCCGGCAGTGATGCAGGAGGCGGACACATAGCCTTACTCGCCGGAGAATGTAGAAGGCCCGACTGTTTCCCAATTGTATCGGTCTTCTTTAGGCGGTGGTTCGAGGTCCAGGGCAGGTGTAGGACAGCAGTTCAGCTCACAGAGTAGAGGGCATGATGCTAGCCAGGCCTCTGGTGATGGTCAGGATGAGGAAAGGGAGGAGGATGATGAGGAGAGGTGGACACCACCTGTACAGATTACCCTTCGGTGTTAAGAGCTTGGCACAGATTTCAGGAGGAGGAGGAGGAAGATCTGATTAGTGCCCCTCGACCCCAAGGCTTGGGAGATCCTGGCAGCATCTCACACATGAGTGCTTGGATGCTACATTACCTGCAACATGACCTATGCATCAAGGCAATCAAAATGAACAGAGATTACTGGGTGACCACCCTCCTTGATATACAAATCAAAAGTGAGCAATTTCCTTCCACACACACACACATTGACAGTAGAAAGCAGGATTTTGAGACAGAGCAACTCAAGACATCTGTTGACAAGTAGCCGCAGCAACAGGCAGTGTGGCAGAAGCCTACTGGGTGACATGTGGCAATCATTTTTAACCACACCAACGCCTGCAAGGCAGGGCAGCATTCAGACACACAGAGACCGCCTTAAGACCATGGTACGTGACTACCTGCAGCTCAACCCCGATTGGTGGAACCAATTGACTTCTGGGTGTCCAAACTGGATGAATGACCTGAGCTTGCTCGGCACGCCATAGAAGTTTCATCCTGCCCAGCAGCCAGCGTTATCTTGGAACGCACCTTCAGCACAGCTGGCGGGGGTGATAACTGACAAACTTATCCATCTTTCCCTGAGAATGTGGATCGTTTGACATTTATAAAAATGAATTGAGCGTGGATTTTGTTGCCCTGGTTGCCGATGTCACCGACTAGTAAACTGTAGCATTTCTTCTTCACAATGTGAAGTACACATTCCATCAGTCATCTATTAACATCAGTCATCAGTCTGCAGTAAGTCATCTATTAACCGTTTCAGGCCCCATAAAGCTAAATCAAATGGGGTCCCCACCCATTACTACTTCCTATTTTTTAAACATATTTGAGGGCCCCCTTTCTATTAGGGCCCGTGTCAGGAGTACTGCCCATACTGCCAAGTTTGCAGCCCTGGTGGTAGCAGCCGCTGCGGGGCCCTGCATCCTGAGGTGTCCCAAAAGCCCCTTTGACACATAAGAAGACACCGGTATTGGAAATGGCACATGGTAACATGGCAATAGGGCAGTACTCCTGTCAGGGGCCCTAATCAAAAAGGGGTCCACTGATAGGTTAAAAAATAGGAACTAGTAATGGGTGGGGGCCCCATTTGGTTTAGCTGCATGGGGCCCTGAAACGCTTAATAGATGACTGATGGAAGCCCTGGCTACCACTGTACCCCTATAACTACGGCCTTGCAGCTGAACCTCCATGTTCCCTATTGGGATGTTCTTGCTGCCACCACATATATGACATGTTTTTGGGCCCTGGTGCAAAAAGTGATAGGGGGCTCCTGCCAGTTACCATGTGCCATTTCCAATACCGGTGTCTTCTTATGCGTCAAAGGCGCCCGTAGCAGCTGCTAGTGCTGCACCTCCTATAGCTACGCTGTCCTCATCTTTTCAGTTAGCCATTGAAAGGAATGAATTATTTTAGCCTCTCTATTTTTTCTGTGACTCTTAGAGCCAAATTTTCTTCACTAAGTTGTTCCACATATCTAGTTTACTCTTCTGCATGCTAAATACAGCTTCTCCTCACCTGTATAGGTATAACAAATTAACCAGAACATCTTGTCCCATTGACTTTAATGGGGTTTGAATGTCGAGTTCAAATAGAACTTCGAGGCGAACTTCTCAAAATTCGAGGTTATACTCCAACTTTTTAGTGTTCGCTCATCACTAGTCCAGACCACAAGTTAGTGAGGGACTCACTCTATGTTTAGGTAGTGGCTAGACGGCCTGAGGTTTTCTGTTCTTGTTTTTTTGTGGCTGAATAAAGCTGGCTGAGGCCAGTTTAAAACAGAAGTCCTGGTGTTTATTTGGTTGTAAATTGTACGGATATTGATTTGCATTTTTATGCGCATTTATTAAAAGTTACGTTAGAGGGTAAGTTCACATAGCATTGGACCTATTTTGGATGCGAAAAAAGGCATTCAAAAGCGCTGCGTAAATCGCATCCAAAACGCATCCAACACACAGGTGCGTGTTTGGATATATTTTTGCTGCAGCAGAATCGCACCCTATAGTTTTAAATACTGTGTCGGCTGTGTCAAACGGATGAAGAATAAACATGTCAATTCTTTGAACGGATCCGAAACTGGCATCACAAAGACGAATGTAAAACACGCATCCGTGATCACTCCTCTGAACGCAGATTGGTGTTTTACATTGAATACAATATAAATCACACTACACATTGCTAGATGCGCGTTTGGGTCCATTTAGATTCCGAAACACGGATCCAAACATGCAGTGTGAACATACCCTTGGTCGTCTTTTTCAGTGAAGGTTTTACTAATAAGACTTGATCTTTTTCGGTGATTGCTGTAGACAATTGGCTTCTACCTCATGTTTTTTTTCCGCTTCTTCTGGATCAACACTATAGAAGAACAGACTGCTTACCATGCTCACATAGAGTGATCGCCAGTTTGCTCTGTACACACACCAATACGGGGAAAGCGGTCAATTAATGTATATGGAGATTTAAACATGTAGCAAACGGGGCTGCGCTGGATATCAGACTGGAAAGATGCCAGATATCTGGCGCAACCCTGTTTATACATGCCGCCCATAATATCCAAAATAAAATCCAGAAAATCACATTGTATAAATTATATCAATTTATTTGCATTTTGCAGTGATAAATAAGTATTTGAGCCCCCTGGCAAACAAGACTTAATACTTGGTTGCAAAACCCTTGATGGCAAGCACAGCAGTCAGACTTTTTTTTGTAGTTGATGATGAGGTTTGCGCACGTCAGGAGGAATTTTGGTCCACTCCTCTTTGCAGATCATTTCTAAATCATTAAGATTTTGAGGTTGTCGCTTGGAAACTTGGAGCTTCAACTCCCTCCATAAGTTTTCTATGGGATTAAGGTCTGGAGACCGGCTAGGTTACTCCATTACCTTAATGTGATTCTTTTTGAGCCACTCCTTTGTTGCCTTGGCTGTAAACATAACCCCAAACCTCGGAATAGGAGTAGCATCTACTGGACTTTGGGGTCTCAATTTCATTACAACTTTCTTTAGGCGCCATTACAGGTTTGTGGACACCGAAAGGTGCTAAAACTTAATAAACACCCCTAAAACACCCCCTTAAGGAATATATCCAGGGGTGTAGTGAGTATCTCAACCCCACAGGTGTTTCACAGATTTTTTTAGTGTTAGGCTGTGAAAAAGAAAAATGTTATTTTTTATCTGGATTTTTAGCTGAAAAGATTTAATTTTTACAAGGAATACTGGAAAAAGGCACCACAAAGTGTGTTACTCAGTTTCTTCCAAGTTCAGCAATGCCCTATATATTGATGTAAACTGCTTTTTGGGTGCATGAAAGGGCATACAAAGGAGGGAGCACTATTTGGCTTTTAGAAGGCGGGTGCCATGTTGCATTTGCAAAACCCCTAATGTACCAGAACAGGTGAAACTTTCCAAATGTCGCCCCATTTTGGATTCAACACCCGTCATGGATCTCATCTAAGGATGTATTGTGCATTTTGGGCACACATGTGTTACATAGTTCTTTTTTCTCCTCAGCATGCTCAGTGCCATGGACACCGCTCTCTCTTGGTTCTCATCCAATGTCTCTGACCGCTCCTTCAGTGTCTCATTTGCAAGTTCTACTTCTTCTCCTCTCCCTCTTGCTGTTGGAGTTCCTCAGGGATCAGTTCTTGGTCCTCTCCTCTTTTCAATCTATACAGCGCCCATTGGCCAAACCATCAGCAGATTTGGCTTCCAGTACCACATCTACGCTGATGACACTCAACTATACACCTCTTCCCGAGACATCACTCCTGCCCCGCTACAAAACACCAGTGATTGTCTGTCCACTGTCTCTCACATCATGTCCTCTCTCTATCTTAAACTAAACCTCACTAGAACTGTACTTCTTGTCTTTCCACCATCTACTAACCAAGCCCCCATCTGCTATTTATGTTTCAGTGCGTGGTACCACTATAACTCCTACGCAGTAGGCCCGTTGTCTTGGGGTTATACTAGAATCTGATCTGTCCTTCACCCACAATATCCAATCCCTTTCCCGCTCGTCACCTGCACCTCAAGAACATCTCCAGAATCCGTCCGTTTCTCACTGTGGAAAAACTCAAACTCTCATTGTGGCTCTTATTCTCTCTCATCTTGACTTCTGTAACTCCTTAATTATCGGTCTTCCTCTTCTGCAAACTCTCCCCTCTCCAATCTGTCCTGAATGCAGCAGCCAGGCTCATCTTTCTTTCCAGCCTCTATACTGATGCCTCTACCCTATGTCAGTCATTTCATTGGTTGCCCATTTGGTACAGGATACAATATAAACTCATCACTCTCACCCATAAAGCTCTCCACAGCACTGCACCCCCTACATCTTCTCCCTCATCTGTCTACCACCCTACCCGCTCTCTCCGCTCTGCTGCTGCTATCAAACTACAGACCACAATCATCCAAACCTCCCATGCCCGACTCCAAGATTTCACACATGCTGCAACATTTATCTGGAACATCCTACCGCGTACCATCAGGCACAATCCTAACCTTCTATACAAAAAGCTCCAATGATCCCTATAATCGTAGTACGAGAAACTTCCAAATGCATAATAGACAATAAGGAATGGAGTATGTATCTCAAAAAATACAAAATGTTATTATAAATTACAAAATCAATAAAAAACACATATACACAGAGAGTACATAAATAAACAACCCAAACATTTCAGAGGAAAACCGATAAAACACAAAAGAGATAGCGATATAATCATCTGAATGATGGGACCAAAAAAATCAATGTATAGGGCATATATACCACACTGCACACAAATGTATCAAATATTAATGTGAAGTATGTGAAACCGTTCTAAACTAGCATATTGGTATATATGTAATAAACCCGTATGACATGTAAGGTTCCCACCTATTCTAAACGTACAAGGTAAATAATCCAACAATACAATATAGGGCACACATTATAAAAAATTATATACTGATAATCAATCAATAATAGATAATAGTAATACCCATGTTAGAGGATAAATGTTAAGAGTATCCGCTACACTCCCATCCCGACGCATTTTGCAAATCAGGCTTCTTCAGTGGACAATCCTAACCTTCATAGTTTTAAGAATGCCCTAAAAATACATCTTCTCAGGCAGGCCTACCAAGATGCCTAATTGCTAACCCCCACCTTCTATCACACGCACTTCTGTCACTCCCTACACTAGGGCAGTCACAGGCACTTATCAGGCACCCAATTTTTATGTAAATAGCCCCATATTTATGAAATATGGCTGGACCATTGTAAACTTTGCACTTCTTACCCTTTGTCACCCCCATATACCCTTATAGGTTGTAAGCTCTTGCAAGCAGGGCCCTCACACCTTGTGTTTTATCTGTAAGTAGTTTTTATTATGTAATGTCTTTTTGTCTGTAATTGTACCCTCTAAATTGTAAAGTGCTGTGGAATTTGTTGGCGCTATATAAAGATTATTAATATATTTTAGCATTGGGCCATAAAAATGGGGGTGGGGTGAACGCAGTTCTGCCATTGTTTTTTGGGGCCTTATTTTTACAGTGTTTTCGGTGTTCTTACACAGCAAACACTGTAAAAATGACAATAACTTTACTATGCAGGTCTGTACAATTACAATGATCTAAATGTTATACAGGTTTTTGTGTTTTATTAGTTCTACACAATAGAAATCTGTTTATAACAAATTGCGTTTTTATGTCATCATAGTCTGATAACTTTTTTATTTTTCTGTATATGGAGCTGATTAAGGGCTTGTTTTTGCAGGATGAGTTGCCGTTTTCATTGGTATCGTTATGGGGTTCTTATGATGCTTTGTTCGCTTTTTACCAAGTTTTTTTTTATTTTTTAAACAAAATCATCAATATTGATCTTTTTTTTTTTATTTTTTACAGCGATCACCTTGTGGTATAAATGACATGCTAGCTCTACTCAACAGGTCAATATGATTACAGAGATACCTAATTTCTATTTTTTTATGTTTTACACAATGAAAACATATTTTTGCATCACTGTAGTCTGAGAGCCAGAACACTTATTTTTCTGTGTACGGAGCTTGTTTTTTGCCGGATGAGTTGACATTTTGTTAAAATTTTTACGGGGATAATGGTTTTTGATGGCTTTTAAATCTTTAAAAGGCAGTATGAAAAAAATACTGCAATCCTAGAAGTGTTTTTTATTTTTATTTTTAACAGCGCTCACCATGCAGTATACGTGACAAGTTAGTTTTACTCCGTGGGTTTATAAGATTATGACAGTACCCAATTTATATAGTTTTTTTTTTTTTGAAGCGCATTAAAAAAAAAAAAAAAAAGTGTTTTAATTGTGTAAAACAATATTTACGCATCGCTATCTTCTGATGGCCATAACACTTTTATTTTTCCATATACACGGCTGTGTAAGGGCTTTTTTTGTGGAATGAACTGACATTTTCATTGGTAACAGTTTAGCGTTTATCAGACTTGTTGATCGCTTTTTATTCCATTTAATGTGCTGCGAGATGAATGAAAATCGCAATTCTGTGACTTTTTATTTTACGGCGTTCATGGTGCTGGTTAATTAACATGACAGATTTATAGGGTAGATTGTTATGTACGCGGCAATACCAAATATGCATACTTCATTTTTAATATTTTTTGGGGTGATTGAGACGTTTGTAAAGGGGAAAAGGGTGGTGTACATTATTTTATTTTTTTTACTTTTCCCCATAGGGGACTGTAGTGCTAAGATATTAATTGACCATCCGGAGTTCATATTGAATATGAATAGTCCATAAGAATATCAGATGGTAACAGCCTGTAAATGATAATGCGTAGTGAGGGATGGTGCATGGTACCACATAGATCCTACACATAGCTCTCTTATTAGTGTTTCTCACATAATTTTGTTATGAGAACGCTGTACCACATAACACGGATTGATGGGAATGCAGGTGTTCATGGCTTAGTACCAGGATTGTTCAACATCCGGTGATTGATATTTCCAGAACCAGGTTAACCTCTGAAGAACTGGACATTTTAGTTTGTTTGTTTTTTTTATCATGAAAATTTTTATCATTTTATAACTTTTTCAAAATAACATAACATATCATTGTAAGAGGTATAGAGACTATAAACAACATGCCATCTCAAGATTATACATACAGCAAACAATAGAAACCAGTTCGCTAAGCATCCTATATTGACATGTAATTCAAACGGTATAGTTGTCCCGAACTCCATATACAGGTATTAATGACTTCTATAAACAAGACATAAAAAAACATAAAACATAACATATCGGAGCAAAAATAAAATTAAGACATGCAAAAACGAAGGTGGAGGCACACATTCTAGTAGGTACGTTAAGAGGAGAAAAGCCTAATTTCCCTTCCCCTCCACTACCTACATCTGCTATCTAATTGATCTGAAGCTTCCCCAGGGACCCCCCCCATCTGGTGCTTCAGGTACCACGTGGTTCCAGAGAATGTCTGCATAAAAGATTGGATTTCCATATCCATCATGAATATCGTAATAAATTGTTCCCACACTTCAAAAAACTTCCCTGTCTGTGCTTCCTTATTATAAATTATTGCGAGTTTATCCATCTCCATATGTTCCCTAACCATCTGTACCACCATCCTCATTGATGGAGTTTTTGCTGCTAGCCTTTCCCTAAGCAGACACCTCTTAGCCGCCATTAGGAATATATGCACAAGTTTGTTTTTCTTCTGAGATTTTTCTTCTGTCCCCCCGTACTTTCTGTGAGATTATGGAATAAATATGTTTGGGGTGTTACTGGGAGATTTATAGACATTCTACTCCTTAGCATCTGAGCTAGTGCCACCCAGAATCCCTGTATGGCTGCACATGACAAGATGCCATGCTTCAAATCTGTACGAGGTTTTGTGCACTTTGGACAATCAATTATCCGATCCGGGAAAGATGGGTGAGGCAGGATGTTGAAACCGCATATGGCCCTATGTGCCAGTCTAAAATAAGTATCCCTCCATGCCTCATTCACCACTGCCTTTCTAATCTGGTTCCACCCTTTTAAGACCCCCTGGGCGATGTCAGCATCTGGGAAGTTCCTTTCCCATTTTTTAAACATTACACCCGACGATGTATCTTCAAAAGGACAACAAAGTCCCTCGTATATCTGGGATAATGTATGAGGTGTGGCTGGTGTCCTTGCCATATTATCAATTGCAGTAATTCTAGTCAAGTTCCCCATCTTACCAGCTCTTCCCTTGAGGAAACCTGTAATTTGTCTGTATTCGAAGAATTTTGTGCAATTAATGCCATACTTTTCCTGGACCTCTTCAAAAGAAAGAAATCCTCCCTCCCGTTGGTTGATTAGTGCCATCACCTGGTGGATCCCTTCCCTTTCCTTTGTATTAAGCTTGCTTGGCCCTGTCCTGGGAGAAACTCTGGGTGTCCTTCCCATGTTAAGTACCCACTAAATTGATACGGGAGTTAAAATAACTTCCTAGCCGCCTTCCAGGCTCCTATGGTATCTCATGTTATCAAGCTTTGACGCGCTGTTCTAGGGAGAGCAGCATATGAGGTGTGTAAGAGCGCATTAAGGTTCCAAGGGGCCATTAGATCCCTTTCCAGATCTGTATTGGAGAAAAAGGAAGTACCCCTGATCCAATCCAGACTATGTCTAAGTAACGATGCCAAATTATATAGTCGGACATCTAGTAAGTTCAATCCTCCCACATCCTTAGGCATCATTAACTTCCTGATTGCTAACCTTGGGCGCCTTCCTTTCCATATAAATTTTACGAATGCTGATTTTATTTTATTTACACAGGAATGTTTCAATAAGAGGGTTATCGCTTGCATCGGGTATAGAAGTCTTGCACAGCTAATCATTTTAATAAGATGACATCGCGCCATCAGGGGTATCGATAGATGCATCCACCGAGTCAGTTCTGTGCAGATCTTTGTTATTATAGGGGGGGAATTTAAATCATAAATAGATTCGGGTGTTTTACCTATATTAATTCCTAAATATTTTATATGGTGCTTAGCTATAGTGACCGGTAGGTGTCTCAGTGAATGTGTTGTATCTTGCGACGGGGGGCGTAAGGTCTAACAGTTCAGATTTGTTGACATTTACTTTGAAGCCAGCGCTATTCCCAAATTGAGTTAGGACATTTAAGATTAAGGGTATATCCCTTGTCGGGTTGAAACAGAAGATGTCATCCTCACATAGCGCTACTTTTAGGAACTGCTTCCCACTTACAATTCCCTCAAATTCCTGCACTTTATTAACAATGTACCTTACTAGTGGTTCAATGGCGATGTTAAATAGCAGGGGCGATAGCGGACACCCCTGCCTCGTACCCCTCCATAATGGGAAGACCTCTGACAAAAATCCCGGGATAGCTATCCTTGCCGATGGGTTACTATATAGGGATTGAATATATTGTTGGAAACGGCCCTCAAATCCCATTCGGGTTAATGCTTTCCTTATCCACTCCCAGCTCACATTGTCAAACGCCTTTTCGGCATTGATTGACAATAAAGCTGGAGATCTGTGTTTGTGGGGGTGGAGTTTGATATCAACCAGCACCGTTAATACTTTACTTATGTTCTTTAACGCTGATCTGTTTTTGACAAAACCAACTTGAAATCAGAGTAGGTAATAATAAGGCAAGTCTATCCGCGATTATCTTGGAGGCTACTTTTAGGTCCACATTAATGAGGGATATAGGTCTATATGACTCTGGGATAGTGGGGTCCCTATCGGGTTTGGGCAATACCCGTATATGTGCTTCATTAAGTAGTTTAGGGATTCCATCCTCTTCTAAAAATGAGTTATAAAACGCTGTTAATGTGGGCAAAATGTCAGGGAGTAGTGCTTTATACCATTTCGCAGTATACCCGTCCGGGCCTGGGGTATTCTGATTGGCCAAAGTTCTAATCGTCTGGGATACAGTTTCACCTGTAATGGGGGCATTTAGGAAAACTTTGTCTTCCTGTGAGAGAATTGGAATATCGAGTTCTTGTAGCCACTTTTCTGCTTCTCCTGAGCTTGTTGGTGACGGACAATACAGTTTGGAATAAAATGTCTTAAAGATATCTACGATATCCTTCCCGGCATGCTTAAAATTTCCTGAGGCATCTTTAATGGATACCGTGGCCTGAGCCCTCGGACCTTTGGCTAAATTTGCCAGCAATCTACCCGGTTTATTACCAAATTTGAATAGCTGGGCGTCCTCCTGGGGTTTTTTTTTGATCTCCGTCTCTGCGCTAACCAGTATTGCAGATCGCTCTTCGCCTGTGACCATTTATCCCTATTCTCCTGATTAGCAGTGGCCCTATATAGAGTATATGCCCTCCTTAATTCCTGTGTTAGAGCTTCTATTTTTTCTGCTACTGCTTTTTTCCTAGCTGCTATATATGACATTATCCTTCCCCGAATAACTACCTTGGCCGTTTCCCAGAATAGTTGAGGATTACTTTCATGGTTAGAATTTGTTGTTTTATAATCCAGCCACCAGTTATGTAAGCAGTTTCCAAAGTCCTCATCATTATACAGATATGAAGGGAAGCGCCATATGTACTCTGTTCCTCGGGGTGTGAAGTCATGAATCTTTAGACGTATAGGCGCGTGATCTGATATTAATATGTCATCAATTATGGCTGTCCTTACTCTTTTCGCCATCTGACGTGTTGTTAGGAATTAGTCAATTCTTGACCAAGTTGCATGGGGAGCAGAGTAAAAAGAGTATTCGCACCCTTCTGCGTGCAACATTCTCCATATATCTACCAGATCAACGTGTCCTAAAAGCTCCCTTAGATTCCGGTCTCTACTTATCCCCTTGGAAGTTCGAGACCTCATTAAAGTCACCTCCTATGACTTTCATAGGGATGTCATCCACTAGTATTTGCTGCGTCAAATTTTCCGATAATAGATTTTTATTAAACAGTTTTCAATAGGCACATAATAATCACAAAACCATAAAATGAACAAAGGCACTACAGTGTTGATGCAAACGACAAAGTAATGAGCAAGATACCGTAAGGTAGGCCCCTAGCATCAAGACCGCCGCTCCGCGTATCTACAAAATAGAGGAATCATGAGTAACACCCATTACTGGACGGCGGATCCCAACTGGCTCCCCCCCCCCAGCAACGGATCAGAGCTCTGAACATCCGCAAATCTAGGCGGTCCTGAAACTTCAATGATCATGACAAATAAGAGAAAAACAAGGGAAGGGGAAGGGAGAAGGAGTCCACACCGCCAGATGCCGGAGAAGCACAAGACACATACCAAGAGCCATACAATGGGAGGGTTTGTTCCTATAGATACTTCAACCACCACAGGCCCGACCACCATAAACCAGCCCCTCCCGGGGGGTGGAGGGGTGGTCGGGCAAGAAAACACCCCAGCTATCACCCCAAGACTGCCTGAAAGTCCCGGGAGATTGATAAAGGGTCCAAGGCCTTCAGGTGTGCAAGACTTTAAGTGACTCCTCAGGGCTATGGGCGATCAACTCCTCCATAACAGTGAATAGAAGACACCTCCTCCACCCAGTGAGCAATGGACGGAGGAACGGATTGACGCCAGCGGCGGGGGATCACCGTCTTTGCTGCCTGTAAGAGATGTCTGGTCAGGGATTTCTTGTACGAGGATTGCGAGAAGGGGAACATAAATAGAAGAGCTGCTTCTGGGCATTCCGGAATAGAGGTCCCACAGCAATCCGAAATAGCCCGAAGGACTTTCTTTCAGAAGGGCTGCAGGACTGGACACCCCACCAAATATGGGACATAGACCCTGCCTCCAAATTACATCTCCAGCAGGTATCCGGGACACTAGGAAACCATTTGTGAAGCAGAGTCGGCACCCTGTTACCACCTGGACAAAACTTTAAAGAGCTTGTGTTCCTGTGCCTTGCACGCTATCACCCGCCCTTATGACGTGTAGAAAAAAAGCACTTTCTCCATTGATCAACCGTAAAGGTCCTCCGCAGCCTTTTCTCCCAGGCCTTACAATAATGAGGAAGTTCCTGACAAGTGGACGAGTATTAGCCACTGGTAGAGCAGGGAGATTAGATGCCTGGGGAGCGATGGTGCGACACATAGTTCCTCGAGATGGAGAAAGTGCTCTAAGAAGATCTTTCTTTTTTACAGTAGCAGTAAAGAAGTGCCGAAGCTGTAAATACTCAAATCTATGCAGGTCAGAAGGAGGGCAGTCCTGAATCAAATCCCCTAAGGGCAACAAAACACCCCTATTGTGTACCTGCACTGTGAGGAGGGGGCGATATTTAGATTTCCTCAGGAATGACCGCCCAGAGGCGCCCGGGGAAATAGATGATTGTCTGAGATGGGAAAAAGGGGCCAGCTAGGTCCACTAAAGGGGTCGGGGCCTTAGATTTCATTATTATAGAGAGCGTGTGAACTGTAACGGAATGATAGAAGTTTAGGGTCTCGGGTCGAGAGGCTCTGGGCCCACGGAAGAGAAATATATCGCCTGGGGGGAGACCGTTTGCGCATGTCCTCACCCAAAGCTTGTCCTGGGACTATGTACCAAGTCCAAAAACCTAGCATAAGCAGCAGCCAGGTAATAGACCTTGCAATCTGGCAAGCCCACCCCCCCCCCCCCCTCCATTTTGGGCCTAGACAGCAGTTCCCTCTTAAGTCTCGGGCGACGAGAGAACCATATAAACTCGGTGAAAACCTCGCTGGAGTTTAACCCAGAAGGACGAGGGCAGGGGATCGGAAACCGTTTGGAACAGATATAGCAGTTTCGGAAGTATAGACATTTTAATAATATTCCACCCTGCCAAACCATGAGAAGTCACCCCGTCCCCAGACCCCCAAACATCGAGAAATATTAGCCAGCATAGGTTGGAAATTGCACTCATACAGGCGGGACAGATCTCTAGGAATCTTGATCCCCAAGTACGAAATCTCCCCTCTCAGGCCAAGAGAAGGAGTAGTTAGATTTGATGGCCTGGACAGTGGGGTTTGGCTAAGAGAGAATATTCAAGGCTTCCGATTTTGATTAAATTAATTTTATAGTTAGACCATAGACTGAACTTATCCAACTCGGACAGCAAGGAGGGGGAGGACATAAAAGGCTCCTTCAGATAAATCATAGATCATCTGTGAATGGCCGAGCACTTAAGCTCCTGCCCTCCAATCATGATGCCCTTGATGTCCGGGTTGGATCGCACCGCGGCCAGCAAATGTTCCATAATTAGGATATACAATAGCGGCGACAAGGGGCATCCCTGCCTAGTACCATTACGTATGTCTATGGGGCCTGATAGCGCGCCATTAACTTTAATTCTTGCCGAGGGGTTTTGATAAAGCGCTAATATTTTGGCGGTAAAGATGGGGCCAAGTCCCACGTGCTTGAGGGTATCGGTAAGAGAATCCCAAGAGATCCTGTCAAAAGCTTTTTCAGCATCAAGAGACAGGATCATCAAGGGTTCCCCATGCGACTGAGCATAATGAATAACGTCCAATGTCTTCAACGTGTTGTCCCTAGCCTCTCGACCCGGGGTAAAGCCCACCTGGTCCGGGTGAATCAGGGTTGACAGGAGTGGATTGAGGCGATTCGCCAATAATTTGGCATAAATTTTGAGATCCACATTGAGAAGGGAAATCGGTCTATAGCTGCCACAAACCTGCGGGTCCTTGCCCGGTTTGGGCAGCACTGTGATATGGGCCGCAGAGGCCTCCTTGGGGAAGGGGGAGGAGACAGAGACAATGTTGAAAGCATTCAGGAGAACTGGGGAGAGTGAGTGGAGCAAGATTTGGAAAAATTTGCTGGTAAATCCGTCTGGCCCCGGACTTTTCCCACTGGGGAGATCCCTAATGGCCAATTCTAACTCCCCGGCCGAGAAAGGGTCCTCTAGCTGCCGGATGGTGTCATCCGGAAGTGTCGGGAACGGGGAGAGGGGTTCCCGCCCCGAGGAAGATGGAGGAGGTCGACCATCGGAGAGATTATACAACTTGGAGTAAAATGATTGAAACTCCTTGGCAATCTCGGGGGTGGAGTTGACCAGGGAGCCTGCGCTATTTTTAATACTAGTGACCAAGGATTGCGCTGTTCTGTTCCCATTGCCCTTGCTAAGAGATCCGACCACTTTTATTCCCATATTCATAGAACCTGCTTCGACCCTTTTGCAATAGTCTACCCCAAGAGGCCTCAAACAGTAAACGGACCTCCACTCTGGCCAGCAGCAAATCCTGCAGCACCGTGCTAGAGAGGGCCTGCTTGTGTAGGAGCTCAAGCGAGGTTACCCTTTGCAACGCCCGTGCAATAGCTGTTGTCCGGGCCTTTTTAAGGCGGCTCCCATGCTTAATCAGGATTCCACGGAGAACGCACTTCAAGGCCTCCCATTGAAGAAGAGGCGAAGTGGGGTCAGCAGCGTGGTCCTCCCGGAAGTGCTCAACAGTCTGCCTGAGCTCCGCCAAACACACCGATCCGACAGCAACAAGGACTCATTAAGTCTCCAGGGTCGGGCGTGAGGCGCAGAGAGGGAAGGGATATGCAGGGATATGAACTAGGGGGCATGATCAGACCACAGTACATTCCCTATGGAGGAGGATTGCAGCCACGGAAGCGCACTGTGCTGAAGCAAAATATAGTCGATTCTACTGTATGTGTTATGAGGATGCGAATAAAAGCTATAGTCCCTATCAGATGGATGTTGTAGCCGCCATCCATCAACTAGCTGGAATTGCAGAAGGGCCCTCTTGACACGTTTAATGGCCGAATATGCTACGGAGGAACGCCCAGTCGAGTTATCCAAGGTGGGATCAAGGGTCAGGTTGAAGTCCCCACAAAACAAGATGGTGCCCCTGGCCCGTGAGTGCAACTCGTCCAGGACCTTCAACAGGAAAGTGACCTGTCCGTAATTCGGAGCATAGACATTGACAATTGTAAAATTGATGTTGAGGACTAAGATGAGATATCTGGCCTCCGGATCAGCTATGCACTCTACAACCCGATGGGCCAAAGACTTGTGGATGGCAATAGCCACCCCTCTAGTCTTGGAGTGAGGACAGTTAGCGAAATGCCACTGGGGGAAATATCTATCGTTAATTGAAGGGGCATGGTCAGTTTTAAAATGCGTCTCTTGGAAACAGACTATGTGGGCTTTATGTCGATGAAAGTGGTAGAGGACCTGAGAGCGCTTCCTAGGGGTGTTGAGGCCCTTGGCGTTGAAGGATGCCAACTTAAGGTCTCCCATTGTGCTTAAAAAGTTGGCACGCGCCGCGCGCCTCCAGCATCCAGCGGGGGACAGGTGGGGAGGGGGAAAAGTGAATGAAAAGAAAACAGGCAGGAGAGGGGTGCAGGAAGGTAAAACCGGGAAAACATAAAACTCCCGCACACGGAACTACGAGTAATCTTAAGAACCAGGAGAACCAAGAGGCCCACATGTGGCCTAAGGGCAATCCAAACCCTACTTGGGGAACGTGCATGACAGGCCTGCCATAGAAGCCGCTCCCAAACAATAATGAACAACACTGATGAAAGAGAATCCAAAAACATTGCGATAAAGGCATAACCAACAGATACCATCCTACAGTCTTACCAGCAAAGGTCTCACATTGCTCCCGGATTAAGCCAGGGAAAGAATGAAAATAACATAACAATCCTCAATAGTGTTCCTAGAGGGGAAGAGAGAGGGGAGAGAGAGGGAACACCTGCAAGACCTATATAGCTGATAAGCGAAACCTGTAAGGCAAAAACGTTAGAAGGGACAACAGTTCAAGTCTCTCAAGTGCCTGCAGCTGAGTTGGGAGAAGGGCCCTTGTCGGTGACTAGGTACGTTTTAAGCATACGGGAGCCCTTGGAGCGAGGTCTCCTGGGCGGCAGACCTCTGACATCCGGTAGGGATCCAGAAGAAGTACCCCGGGCAGCAGCACCCTCCCCCCACAGACACAATGGGCCAGTCAGACAAGGTGACATCGGGGAGTTGTAAGTCCCGCATAAACGTTGGTAAGTCCTCAGGGGAACGGAGAGTGTAGGTACGTTCGTTATGATGGACAATAAGGGCAAAGGGATATCCCCATCTATAGGGAATGCTTCTTTCCTTCAGGACGCCAAGAATGGGTTTCAGCATCGCCCGCTGTGCCAACGTGTGACGAGACAAGTCCGGGAATATCTGCAACGGATGACCCTGATATGCCAGGGATTGACGGGATCGGGCCTTCTGAAGAATCTCCTCCTTAAGAACGTAAAAGTGGACTCGACAGACTACATCTCTTGGACGTTGAGAATCCTTGCTGGGAGGGCGCAGGGCTCTATGGACTCGGTCCAGCTCTATGTGGGTATTTGGGTCACGGTCCAGGATAGTATTGAAGACTTGCGATATGGTAGAGTAGAGAGCCGAGGCAGGCACGGACTCTGGGAGGCCTCGGATCTGAAGGTTATTCCTCCTCCCTCTGTTCTCCACATCATCAAGGTGCTGTTGAAGGGCAAACAATTGAGATGAGTGTTGCTGCACCACTCCCTGCAGAGCGGAAAGAGAAGTGGAAGAAGAGTCCTGAGCCTGCTGGAGACTGTCCACCCTGTCGGTCACCGCTGATAGGTCAGAACGAACCTGAGAAAGTTCCTTCCTATACTCATCCAGGAGCCGTTTTGTCATAGAAGAAATGTCCTGTCTGGTGGGGAGATCCTGTGTAAGACGTTGGAGATCCGCCAGGGTTATCGGCTGGCTGGCCGCAGCAGATGGCTTAGCATGATCAGAAGCAAGTCCTGAAGATGGGGCATGAGGCACCTGCGCGGGAGAGCCAGAGATAGGAGCAGAGGTCCACTGACTAGAGTGGGGGCTGTTGCACTCCTGCGAGGGAGAGGCCACTAGGAGGTCGGCATGTGGAGAGTGGGTGGACATGGTGGTGGCCCGCGCGGGCGACAATGGCGAACGCCCTCCTACAGGACTGTCAGCATGGGCTCGGCCAGAGTCAGCCCCCCAGGACGATCCCGTGGACCATGGGGAGGAATAAGGGCCATGACCCCTGTCAGGGGCAGTATTGGGGCCACCTGAGGTGCAGGAGGCGGAAGATGACCAGTCCAAGGGTCCCCACTGTGCTGCCAGGGGATTAGCTGCAGCCCCAGAGACTCCTGCTGTCAGGGAGCCAACCTCCACATTGAGTGGGGAGTCCGGTCTGTAGAGACCCCCCTGTGGGAGACCCAGAGGGAGGCAAGGCCCTGGAGATAGGAGCCACTTGCTCATCAGCCAGCAGCCTAGAGGATTCCCCCCTTAAGCTGGCTGATAGGGGAGAGTTGGGGCACAACTCACTGTTTGGAGCGCAGGAGTCCGTCTGTGACAGGGAGCCTGCAGGGCCCGAGGCGCCTCTCCGGTCTGCTCCCAGCTCCGTGCGCGTCACAGGGCCGTGACACAGAGGAGCAGGCAGAGGCGCAGGCACAGCCGCGGCAGACAGCGGAGCCGGCTGTGCTTCCGGAGCGGCGGCGATACAGTCTTCAGCCTCACACCAGGAGAGGCCGCGGCAGATGAGGGAGACAGACGAATATCGGCGGATTCGGGCCGGCGGAAGAGGCCGCAACCGGCGCCATGATGCCGCGGGCATGAAGTGCGGAGCGGTCAGCATCCAGGCGTCCCAGAGTGGCCAGGGATTCAGGTAGGAGCTCGGTGAGCTGCGCCCCTCTTCTCCTACGGGCCGAGCGGGTGGATGGAGTCTCTGTGGGGATTAGTGCCGCCCGGCGGGTCTTTGAAGCGGCGGTGTCCGGTCGGCCATCTTGGGACCCACGCTCCATTGGGGCCTCGGGAGGCATTAGGGCCGCATAACGGCCGAAATATTGGCTGATGACCCCTTGGACGGGTGCAGGGTCAGCAGGAGGACCAGCTTTGCCTTTTTTGGAGGATTTGCCCATGTTGAGCAGGCGGATGGCGGCGGATTCTCAGGGATGATCCAGGGAGCTCAGAGCAGAGCGACTTCACGCGGCCATAGCAAACCACGCCCCCCCTGCTGCGTCAAATTTTGGAAGATACACTACGTGGAAATCCCTAAAGAAGCATTTATGCTATCTATCATACATGAAAAAACTTTGAGACTCTCGGTTCACATATTTTGATCAAAAGATGTTTAAGCTGCCCACGACTTTCAACGTGATCTCAAAATCGGGCAGTCCTATGCTATCTTTACCTCTCAATCGAGCCAATCAGGCCTCCCACTGGGTCAACCGACCTCCATTATTCAGAGAGAAAAAATAAAAAACACCCAACCTGCAAGCTGCCCTTCTTATGACAGCCTGTGAGAGTGGACGGGGACAGAAACCCAAAATGGAAGCACCCCGTCCTTCCCATATAGGTTAAAATCAATGTACACCAAGTATAACGTATGCTGGCGGCGGTCTGTGTGTGTACATGTATAATTACATGTGTGCCGCAGCCCTGCCAGTGGCACCCAGGTTTGCATACGTTTTTTCAGAAATGTTTTTGTGTGCAGAAACATATGTTATACATGGTGTACATTGATTTTAACCTATATGGGAAGGAAGGGGTGCTTCCATTTTGGGTTTCTGTCCCGCCCACTCTCACAGGCTGTCATAAGAAGGGCAGCTTGCAGGTTGGGTGTTTTTTATTTTTTCTCTCTGAATAATGGAGGTCGGTTGACCCAGTGGGAGGCCTGATTGGCTTGATTGAGAGGTAAAGATAGCATAGGACTGCCCGATTTTGAGATCACGTTGAAAGTCGTGGGCAGCTTAAACATCTTTTGATCAAAATATGTGAACCAAGAGTCTCAAAGTTTTTTAAAATTTTGGAAGAAGCTCTTATTTTCCCCATTCGGTCCATACACATTATATATGGCCATCTTAGTGTTAGCTATAGATATAACAATTCTTATTATTCTGCCCTCTTGATCTTGGGATTGTTCCACCAAAGAGTAGGTTAGGTTTTTCCTAATCAAAATAATTACTTTAACTGAAAGAAGTCCCCCTTCTCTAAATGGATCTCTTGCAGTAAGGCCACATCAAAATTTAACCTCTTCAAGTGCCTCAGAACCATAACTCGCTTTTATGGGGATCTAAGTCCTTTTACATTCCAGGAAGCTATATTAATCATTTTGCCAAGTAAGTTTGGTATCTTGCCCGGTGATAAATCTATCCCCTTTTCAAGCCTCAGATATCGGAATTCAGTGACTAGGTCAGGTTTGTGGCCATTTTTTTTTTGTGGACCCTAAACATTCTGACAAGGTATGCGATAACTTTGTGCCTCTCAATTTCTGAACATAGAAGTAGTTCCAATGAGCCTGCCAAGTAGACCCAAAGCAAGCTGACAGGATATGCGGTAATTTTGTGCCCCTCACCTTCTGAACATAACAGTAACTCCATTGGATTAACCAAATTTAAAACAAGATAAACAGAATTGCTCGCAACCAAGCCGAGTCAACAATGGGGAGTTTCCCAACCCCTTTCTTGAGCCCAGAAGGAGAGCAATGTGTCTATGTCTCCTTCCATTATGGGTTGTGGAACTTCTCTTTTTTCCGACAAAGTGAAACAAGCTAAAAATAGAAAAAGGAAAAAACATAACACCATCTTCTCTCCGCTACCCTCTGTTACCCCCGAATTGTGCGGAAAACATTTTCACGCTGCATAACCTTAGGCTCTTTAGAATAAGACAGTAAGATCTATGTATACCAGTAACTGACTATAGGTGTGAATGGCATGGTAAGATCCTCCCGTCAGGCAACTCCCCACCTCCCTTTAGTGAGGTCAGGAGGGAGCCCGCAAGGGGAAGGACTCCCCCATAGCCACCCTCCTCCCCTAAGTTATTTCACCGTAAATTTGTGCAAAGAAGTATTATCTGCCTACATTAACAGTAGTCCCTTAGACCCTGTAACAGAGTCCAGCCTTTTGTATCCTCCAGACCCAAGGGCCCAAGGAAGGCTTGGGCATTTGCGCTGTTCCTTTGGGCTGAATGAGGGTCAATACAGAGGGTCTTCATTATCCACCTTTTGCAGCTCCGGTGGAGATGAATCCGGTAAAAGTCCCTGGGGGGAGTCCCTGGGCGAAAATTCTCTAGAAGAGCGTCTTGTTCTATCCAAATAGTATGTTGCCTCTTCAGGTGTTGAAAATGTAGAAAAGGTCCCATTTTTGTGGAAAACCTTGAGTACAGCTGCGTATAACAGCGCAAACCGTTCTTGTCTGTGGAATAACTCTGTACAGGCAGTTGAAAAAGCTCTAAGTCATTTCACCACTTCCGCAGAGAAGTCCTCAGAAATTAGTAATGTGGCCCCCTGGTACACAAGGCTGTGATTGCATCTCCTGACTTCTCTCCTCTCAAATTGGGACCTATACGATGTGCCCTTTCTACCCTACAAGGGCCAGAAAGACCCAATAGCTCAGGAATGTATTTGGAGTAGGTTACTCGGGGGGATAGATTCCGGGAGACCCAGTATTAGTAAATTATTACGTCTAGAGCGATTTTCCAAATCATTCATCTTTTCAGAAAGTCGCTTATTGTCTGAGAGAACTTCTTGAAGCTGGGATCTGAGAGCATCAGTGTCCATTTCAAGTGATTGAACTTTGAACTCTAACTCCTCTAGTCTATCCCCGTGATCTCTGATATCGTCTCTAATTTGGGCAAACAAATGCGCCACAGTAGATGCCAGGGTTTCTTGTAAGTCCGGGGCAATCTGGCAAGCAACTTCTGTGGCAATCTTCTTGTAGTTATCGTCTGGCGGCGGACTGGGGCAGATTGCATCAGGTTTTAAAGACTTTGAGGACTTTGGGGAGTGGTCTGGTTGAATAGTTAGGTCTTCTCAGTCTGTAGGTAGTACATTATCAGCTGTTCCCTCTCGGGTAGGAGACGTAGTTTTAGTGCCTTTTGCCATTGCTTTAGCAGATTTAGATTTCCCCATCCTCGTTATGTAGCGTTCCATGCACCTCTTATTTGTAATTAGTATGTTTGTTCTATGAAGACGAGCGTCCCTGACCAGATTGCAGAGTATATAGGTCTCCCAGAGGTATGAGTTTCAACGTTGCAGAGTAGTTGCAGGTAATATCAGGAGATTAATGATAAAGAGTCTCTGTTTTAAGACTATAGCCACCTCTTGGGAGGCGCTGAGGCAGAACGTACAGGACGACCCTTGATGCAACGGAGTGTGTCTCCTTCTCCTGCCCCCGTCAGCAGGTGAATGTTATAGTCACCTCTCCTGTTATAACTGCGCTCCAACAGGTGCTGGGGCCCAGAGTGTTATTTTTGGGCTGTGTGATTGTAGCTCTGCCGTGCAGTTTGATAGATAACCACAGGTGACAGCTGCCGGTGCAGAGTATCTCTACCCGTTCACACCTTTCTTAAGGACTGTCTCAGTGTTAGCCTTCCCACCGCTGCCGAGCCTATTGCAAGTGCTCCCCTCGGGTATGAAGGTGTCCCGCCGAGTCAGGCGCTTCCCGCTCCTGCTCCTTCAATCACTCTGTGTCAGGGATTCTTGACAGGTATAATTGACGATTTCTGCCGTGCCGCTCCGGATCTCCTTCACCTCATGTCGGCACCGGAAGTCCACATTTTAGTTTTGAAAAAGTTTTTGTGGTAATGTTGTTTTTATGGACGCCTCTTGCTAATTTTTTTTCCCTTCCTCGAATGTTCAACTGTGTGTGGGATGTGATTGTCTGTTTACTTGCAGGAGTGAAGAAAAGATTTCTAGTGATCCAATGAGATCTAATAAAACTCATCAGTGATATTATTTGTTGAGATTAAGCTCCAGGGCACAGAAAAGTTAACCCTGAGTTTATTTGGTAGTACTACTGGGTTTTTGGAAAAAATATGAGATTTTAGTTCAACGTGTTCCCAAATTTAACACAACTGTGCATTCCTTATTGGATAATTCTTTAATTGGAGCTACAGTTCATAAAGAGTTAACAAAGAATTTCTTTGAGTTAATGGGAAGACACCAGTGTGTTTCCCCAGTCAATGTGATGGGCTCTGTGTCTGTGTTGTTTGTTTTGTATTTTTTGTTATGTCTATTGCACATTGTGATTTACCTGTCGACCTGTGGAATACTAAATGGTCAATGTTATCGTGCATGATAAGCTGTGTCTTTTCTTTGTTGCATGTTAATCTGTCCCTATAGAGAAAAAGGCCAGAGTAAAAACATAAAAATACTCTAGGGCGCATATAAAATAAATGAAGAATAGCCAATTGTTAAAAAATGACGTGATGTAGTGAGGATTTATGACATAGAAAGCATTAAAGGTTATATGCTAATATCCCGTAAAAGAATATTTGGAGAGGGCAGGAACAGTTTCCATATCTTTTGGTTGATAAACAGTAAAATGATTGACTGTGTTGTGTGTTAGGCCCATACAGATGGGTGGGTGATCATTTACTTTCATGACATTATTGGGTTTTGTTATAAGAAGATAAATGCTGAAGGAAAAAAATCTAGTGATATTAGTTTATAGCACCTATGATATGTGCAATCTAGTATGAGTGGAAAAATGTTTTGGTTCCACTCACTCTTTAAACGATGGTGCAAAAATTTGGGTAAAACAACCTGGGGACAAGAGTACCCCAGAGCCTGCAGAGGTGATTGCTAGAGGGACAGACAATGTGTTGATAGTGATGAAATCAGGACAAGAAAAGTGGGGACATGTTTCCGTAGGCAGATGTTATCTCAGAGAATAATAAGTCTGTTCTCTTTTTTTAGTGTCTAAATCAAGTGTGGAGATGGTGGTCGATCGGTATCACAGGCATGGTCCTTTTGGTCTCTGTCATTACCCAGCCGCTGTATCAACAAAGAGAGGAATCGCCAGTCAAGCAGAATATGGCATTATGGAAAATTAAACAAAATCTATGGATTTATTTGGCACAATTGATGAACATGAGCCATTTTTGTATGGCAAAAACTGCTACTGCTATACTAGAGACTTGCATGGTAGCTGTGCCAACCCCCTTGCAACTATGGACAAAATTGATAGGGGGGTCTGTCCAAGACAAGGAGATCGAAGAAGGAGATGCGATCCAGAATTATACATACAATCCATATTATGCTTATAAACTGTACTCTAGAGGATTTTCTTACTGAGGACATGATGTATAAAGACTCCAAATATTGCATCCGCTGAGTTATGTTATGAAATGACTTGTGATCCTAATAAAATAGGGAAATGTCAGCAAATAAAAATAGAACTTGGGAAAAAGCACAATGAGCATAATATCATGTGCAATTTACGTTCAGATAAAAATTGTAAGAGAATGAGGGAGGTGAAGAATATGTAGTGTAACAAAACAATCTCTCCCTCACATGTACAACATGTAAAATTACCCAAAGGGTGGATGATTTCTTGTGGGAATACCGCCTTTAATTATATTCCCGCTAATATAACAGATGGGCTGTGTGTTATCTCTAGATTAGCCTTAATTATGTATACCTTGTTTCAATCCCATAAAGTTAAATGTCCAAAAAGGGGATGTTCCCATTTAGCTGAAAATTGTAATTATAACTTAAATCTTAACTGAATCAGAGATTTTAGGGTTATCCCTTACGATTGTAGGATCCGCTGCTGTAGGTGTATACGCTGCTAGGGCTGTAGGGAGATTATCTTGTCTTGTAGGAAGATCGATAAATGCTACCAGTAGAGCCTTAGAAGATATATTATTAGATATACAAATTTATCGAAAAGCTATCTTACAGAATAGAGCAACTATAAATTATTTGTTACTAATACACCACCATGGATGTCAGGAGTTTGAAGATTTGTGTTGTTTTAACTTGTCGGATCGAAGCCAGAATTTGCAGTCCCAGATAGATCAGTTACAGGATGACATCGATCACATCACACAAAGTAATGGTAAATGGTGTGACTAGTTATTTTCCTGGTTACCTGATCTGGGTTATTTACACTATATTAATTTTTGCTGTAGTTTGTGCTTGTATTGCATTATGTTGCTGTATACAATGTATTCCTTCTCTTATAGCAATGTATCGTTCCTCTGCTGAAGCCATTCCCTTGGGATATGGTGTTGCATATAAATGATATATGGATTCCGAATGGTCAAGGGTGGATTGTAGTGCTATGATATTAATTGACCATCCGGAGTCCATATAGACAGTATCTCTTTAAGAATATTAGATGGTAACAGCCTGTAAGTTCTGTAAAATTCCCAAAACCTGGTAATGCTTAGTGAGGGATGGTGCATGTTACCACATAGATCCTACACACAGCTCTCTCTTATCAGTGTTTCTTGCATAATTTTGTTATGAAAACGCTGTACCACATAACACTGATTGATGGGAATGCAGGTGTTCATGGCTTAGTACCAGGAGCGTTCAACATCCAGTGATGGATTTTTTCAGAACCAGGTTAACCTCTGAAGAACTGGCCATTTCATACCCATAGTACTGAAGTATATGAAGTGACTCTTCTTGTAGGACACTCGCATATAGCTCAGCATTGAGATTAACATCGCTCCTGGTCAAGTATCCAACATCTTTGGCTGTAAAACAACCCCATATCCTCAGGCTTCCCCCACGGAACTTGACAAGGTCTTCAATTTCTCACTCCGTTCACCCCTTTTTCCTTAATTCTTCCAAACCCATTTGCCCCATCAGAGCCCAGTCTTTTGACTTTCATTTCATTGCTCCAAATCACCCATTTCCAATCTTCCAAACTTGAGTCAACACTTCTTATAACGAAATTGAAGTCGAGGCTTCTTTAACTTTTTTCAGGCCATCATTCCAGACCTGTGTAATGCATGTTGCCCGATGCTTGCATGGATGTCTGTGATCTCACTCTTACGAAGCCTACGAGCCACCTCCACTACCATGTTTGTCGCATTAGAACTGATAGACCTTGTGATCAGCCAACAGGGAGATAGTAATTAAACCCACTGACAAGGGTGGGAATATTGTCATCTTAAATAAAAGTGACTATAGAGCAATGGTTGAGAGAATACTTGATGATTCAGAAACATATGAGAGGCTTCCAAAAGATCCAACCAATGAGTATCTGAAGGAATTAAAAAGGATTTTGGACCTGGGAATTGAGAAAAAATTAATTACTGAGGAGGAGAAGAAATTTATGTTAAATGTGAATCCTACTATTGCTACCTTTTATGCATTACCAAAAGTGCATAAAGAGGTTGTGCCAATACCAGGAAGACCGATAGTCTCAGGTAGAAATAATTTAACACAAGGACCTAGCACGTATGTTGATCGTATACTGATGCCCTTTGTCACTGGCCTTCCTTCATATCTTAAAGATACGAAGGATACTGTGATGAGAATTAACGATCTAGTGGTGAGTGAAAGTACACTTCTTGCAAGTTTAGACGTAGAAGCCCTATACAGTAACATCAGACATGATCTGGGCCTGAAAGCAATCAAGTATTTTTTGAATACAAGAGGTACACAATTTACGGAACACAATGATTTCGTTTTGCAGCTATTGGATTTTGTTTTGACACATAATTACTTTTTGTTTGATGGTACCTTTTATCACCAGATAAAGGGAGCAGCCATGGGCACAGTCTGTGCGCCAAGTTTTGCGAATTTATTTTTAGGTTGGTGGGAGGATGCTATTGTTTTTTCTGAACACTTTGAAATATTCACAGATCGGATTTTATTCTGGGGGCGCTTTATTGATGATATATTGATTTTTTGGGATGGTAGTGAAAAATTATTCAGGGATTTTGTATCTAGACTCAATCACATTTGAAATTCATCAAGAGAAAATAAATTTTTTGGATCTTCAAATTATGTTGGATGAAAACAAGCAGATTCAGACAAAGATATTTCAGAAAAATACGGCTACCAATAGCCTGTTATACTTTTCCAGCTGACATCCACCTTCTCAAAAAAAGGGGATCCCCATAGGCCAATTTCTTAGGGCTCGTAGGAATTACTCAACTTTAGAGGCTTTTAATAAAGAATGTATAAAGTTAAATGCACGTTTTCAGGGTTGAATTTGTGCATAGTCATTTTGAGGGAGATGGCAAAAAAACATGGTTACAGTCTCCGGTGGTAGGTTCATATCCCTGTGGCAACTGTTCATTCTGTCCATTTATATGGAAAACTAAAGATTTTGTTAATCCCATTGATAAGAGAAGATTTGAGATAAGACAATTTATCAACTGTAAAACCAGAGGGGTGATTTATGGGGCTATGTGTACCTGTCCCAAGATTTATGTGGGAAAAACCATACAGGAGTTTCGTCATTGGATCTCGAAACATCTGAGTACCATTAAAACTAGAGGCGACACCCCCCTAGCGAGACACATTTTGGAAGTACATAATGGTGCAATAGAGATGCTGAAATTTTGGGGCATCTGTGTAAAAAAGCTAGGGGAAAGAAAGGGCGATCTGGATGTAGTTTAGTTGCAGGAAAGGCAAGATGGATATATAGACTCAATACATTGAAGCCTAAAGGCTTTTCATTTTCAGCATTTATTTAATCTTGCGGATTCCCTATATAAAACATTTTGAAGAAACATGATATATGTGATTAAGTACGGTAAGTGGACATAGCACGGTTGGCTATATGACTATAGAAGCATCAGAGTTCACATAGGGATTTTATTTTCCCTTCTCACGACCTTCCCCCCATCTCCCTCCTGCCCCCCCCCTCTGCCTCCACGTTGTCCCTCGTTTTCCCTGTATTTTGCAATGATGATAGGTATTGATTACGTGAGGCCACGGTTTTTATTTAACAAATTGGGGCGTACGGTAAGATGGGGCGTACGCCCGCCATGGAGATGGTGAACTTGTCTGAGGATTGTTAGCTATGGGAGTATGGTGGCAGCTTTAGCAGCACATATTACTAGTGTGCGTGCAGGAGAGTGGAAGGGGGAGTGGGTTTTTTGTGGATTCTCTGATGGCTAATTGGTGAGCACCTGAATAGGGTGTGTACCTAACATGTTATAAAAGGAAGTGAGCTTAGACCACATGGGACCAGTCCTCTAACCCCTGATGAAGCCAGGTTAGCTGGTGAAACATGTTGGGGAGGTCAGGCATGACGTTTTAAATTGTGATTTCTCACCTCTGTCTACAAGTGCCACCCTCTGCAGCGGGTGTAAAAAGGGAGCCTTATTTGTCTTGTGTCCATTAGATTAGGGACGATTGCCCAAGTAGGAGGCTTGGGATCCCTCACTGGAGTTAATAAATAAATAAATATATATATAAGGCTTTCCTGTTGGTAGGTGGGGTTCCACCAGACTTGATAATGGAAAAGGAGCTATTCCTTCCTTCAGAAGTAGAAAGGGTTAAATGGCGAGGTTAGAAATCAGGTTTTTAAATAGTGTGAATAGAGGTTAAGAGTTATACATAATAAAAGTTACGTTTAGTGTTTTATAGATAGAGAACTGATAGAGTTTAAGTTTGCCTACGGCAAAATAGCAAATATAGTGATCAGAAGTCACTCTCTGTTCTCTTGTGAGATTCCCCTTTTTTTTGTTGACTCTGATATTTTGCCTGGACGTCCATCTCTCAGGTTTTGAATGGATGGACTTCATTTCGTATTTTTCCTGGTCTTATGGCCTCACATGATGCAGTTTGGCAATTTTCTTGGCCCAGAGACACTATCAATGAGCTGGATGATGCGGTTTCTCTTTTCCTGGGGAATCTTTTTTATGGCTGCTCAAACCAGTGACCTTTCACTTGGGAATCAGCCTAACAACACCCTGAGCTATCAGGGAATGTGAGTACTAATTTGTAGTAACAAGAAGAAAAAGATTGCCCCACCACCAGGAGAAAAACAATAACAATGCAGTTACAGGACAAGAATCTGCAGAACTTAGCAGATGCTAAATAGTTAAATAGTTACAGGTCAAAGTTATGTATGAGAGTCAAGAGAGCCAAGATGATTGTCTATAAAATTATGGGAGTCTCATATTGAAAGCTGTAGTGGATCGTTACGGAGCCTGAAAGTCACAAGTTCAAAAGATTGTTACCCTTTTGCTTGTCAGTGTAAAATATATTTATTGGATACGACTTCAGAACACAAAAAAATTGTAAATATACAAAACACTGCAGGAAGTGGGAAAAAAACAGTTTTCAACAACACTGTCCTGAATAACATTTGTGGAGTTTATGAACTTGTTCTCAGAAATAGTATTGCCTCCATTAGATGCTGCATAGATGACCTCACATCTGATCTCATTATTTCCAGGCTAGAGAACAGTCTCTCTAAACTAACTTGGGGGCAAAGCGGTGATCACAGAGGAAACATCTCTAACAATGTCAGGGTATAAAGGAATTGCCTCAGGCACAGTCAGTTTTGATGAATGGTTGAACTCTTCTACTTCTTTGAAAGCAAGTGAAAAATTTTGCTGAAACCTGGTCGATCTGTTTGCTATGGGAGCAGGACCTTCTCCCTGTGGTAACGTTTTGCCTGCTCCATGTCATCAATTAAACTCCTCATCTGATGAGCCTGAAGATATGGAAGCAGTAGCAAGACCAAATTCCTCTTGCTCTTGGCACTGCATTGAACTAACCAGAACAACTAATTATATATTTTGGGAGTTGGAGTCGGTCCAATTTATAACGAATCTGATTCCTGCAAAAAAGGCACCGACTCCACAGCCCTGTTTTTCACATCTCCATCAATTAGGAGGGACTAACAGGTGTGCAATAGCACTTGTACTCTGTACTATCTGGAGAGTACTTAAAAGTTAAGTTTTGGATATGGCAAGATATGTACGCCAAGATGCAGGCCTTTGTCCAATCTTCATCAGAGAAATTGCGATTTATTTCCCTTTCCTAGCTGCTTTGGTAGGTAGGTTTATTACAGGATTGGTTGTCCAGAAACATGTTGTATATTAGGGAAATGATTCAAAGCGAGATGGATCTCTTGAGTTCAGATTTAGATTTATTGGCATCATAGAAGTGTTTACGTTGGATGTATTGTAGCCATATATTACAGGATCGGATTTGAAGGGGCATACAATCTTCATATGATTTGAAGGATTAAGTATTAACCCCTTAAGGACCTTGCCTTTTCTTTTGGTTGACACGTTAATTTTTTTCCTCCTCGCCTTCCCAGAGCCATAACACTTTTATTTTTCCACCTACCTAGACATATGAGGGCTTTTATTTTGCGAGACAAGATTACATATAGTTACATAGTTAGTAGGTTGAAAGAAGACACATGTCCATCGAGTTCAACCAAGGGTGGGGAAAATGTGGGTGAGGGAGAGAGACAAGGACTTAAAGCCCAGGCTCTCCTCTGGTTAATGCCCCGAAACCCACAAGGCAAGAACCAACCTGCTCCAGTATAGACCCTATATCTGACCCCAGAGCCGCCACCGGCCAGGATCCAGAATTTTACCTAGCTACGTACGCATTAATATTCTTTAGTTCCAGGTAGGTATCTAAGCCTTTCTTGAAACTCTCTACAGTTCCTGCCGTGACCAGCTCCTCAGGCAGGCTATTCCACAGATGTACTTTCTAATGTTGTTATTCACTGTACTATAGAATATATTGGAAAACCACCAAAAAATTCCAAACGGAACAAAATGTTAAATAAAAACGTATTTGCCCCATGCTTGCATTTTTTTGGTTTTTTTTTAGGGCGTTCACTCTCCGATGTAAATGATGTGTTCCTGTATTCTGCAGGTTGATACGTTTCCGGCAACACCAAACATGCCAGGTTTTACTCATGTTTTGGTACCGTAAAAAACTTCAAAACACTTTTGATTTTTTTAATTTGCGCCTCAGCGCCATTTTGTGCGACCAATAACTTTTTTGTACTAGTGCCTACAGATTTGAGTGCATTTTTTTTGCGGGCTGAAGTGTACTTTTTATTGGTACCAGTTTGGAATACATGCAACTTTTTTCATAAATTTTATTCAAATTTTAAGAGAACTTAAAAAAGACCCAAAAACGCAATTTTGGCTTTTCTAGCTGTTTTTCTTCTACGGTGTTCAGTGTACAGGATAAATGATGTTATATTTTAATAGACCAGACTTTTTTGGATGTGACAGTACCAAATATGTGTAACTTTTTTATTATTTTATTTTTTTTATTTGTAAAACGGCAAAAGGGGAGTAAGTTAAACTTTTTTTTAAATGTTTTTACTGTAACTTAGAGTCCCCCCTAGGATGCTTCACCACTAGTGGGCGCAATTATTTCTACAACCTAATGCATTGCATAAACAATGCATTAAGGTGTACCAATATGGCGATTTCACTACTTCCTGACTAGGGCAGGAAGTAGTAAAACCGAAAACATGGCAGCGATGGAAGCCTTCACAAGGCTTTCAGCTGCCAAGTTTGCTGCGGAGTCTAAAGGGTTAAACAGCGTGGGATGCCACAATTAGCAGCTAAGGCTATGTTCACACGGCTTAAAATGGGCCGTATTTCCGTAAGTAATTACGCGCCGAAGTGCGCAAATTACGGGCTGAAAACGGCCCATTCATTACGGTAATCCACAGTTCTCATAAAGAACTATGGATTACGTCTCCTCTCCCTGCTTGGCGAATACGCCGAGGGGGGAGATAATTGACATGTCACTTTCTAGCGGCGTATACGCGCCGCTAGTAGTTGATTGTCTATGGGCCGGCGAGGTGTCGGCCCCCCGCTCCCTCCCCCGCTCCCGGCCACACGGCGTAACTGCAGGGCGTAAATACGTCCCGCAGTTAATCCGTGTGAACATAGCCTAACACTGTGATCCCGCTACAAAGCCCCTTAGCGATCCTAGGACATACTAATACGTCCAAGGTCATTAAGGGGTTAATAAAGTCTTGAATTGTGTAAGGTTTTATCCCAGGACTGTCTTGATACAACAAGCAAGAAGCAGAGACAAGAAATGAGAACTATACTGTTGTTCCTCCATTTGCACCCAAAATTTGGAGGTTTTAGAATGAAACCAGTCTAGCACTCTGGCAACAGATGCTGCTATGTAATCTTCATGTTTAAAATGTTAATACGGCCTATCCAAGAAAAATCTTTCTTGTCCCACTTCGATAAGTCAGATTTTATATTGTGTAGGAGTGGAACAAGGTAAACCGACTGAAAACTGAAAACCCTTGCCGTGAGGACAAACCCTAAGGGCATGTCCACACGGCATCGGTTTGCGGCCGGTTTTTCAGAGGGTTTGCAGTTTTGCAGACTGTCTGAAAAACAGACCGCAAACTAACACACCAGGCCGCTATGGGAAACCTGTGCAGTAGTCGCCACTGCCCGGGTTTTCAACCCGAAAATCATCCGGTTTTCGGACGGAATATGAACATATCAATGGGAAGGGGGAGGGCTTTTCTCCGCTCATCACAGAGAAAAGCCATCCCCCGACGGCCGTGGGGACGGCACTAAAACAGGACAAATACTGGTCGGATAAACTGACCGGTATTGGTCCTTTGCTGTGGGGATGAGCCCTAAGGGTTCTGGTTAATAGTCTGCCTGTTTTATTGATCCAGATATAATAATCTGTTTGAATCGGGCTGCTTTCTTATGAAGCAGTTGGAGAATCTCATGTTTAGTGTGCAAGCGATCACGGAGATCTGACTCTAAAGGCTCATTCACACGGCTTATTCTGGGACGGATTTCAGCCGTATTGCGTGCCGTATTTGCACTCCAATACAGCTGAAATCCATCCCAGTCATTACGGTAATCCACAGTTCTCATAGAGAACTATGGATTCTGTCTCCCCTCCCTGCTCGAGAAAGTGACATGCACATTATCCCGGCGGGATACGCGCAGTGGATAATGGATGTCTATGGGAGCTGCCGGCGCCCCCGTCCCTCCCTACACGGCAGCTGGCGTAATTGCGGGTGATATCCGTCCCCGCAATTACGCCGGCAATAAGCCATGTGAACTTCGTCTAAGGCTATGTCTACACTGCACAGAAAAACGTCCATTTTTTTGCGTTTTTCGTTTTCTAAAAAGGCTGAAAAAACAACTGAAGAGAGCTCCCATAGACTTCTATTGTAAAAGCGTCCTGCTGTCTCCACGGAGCTTCTTTTTTCTGCTCGTTCTTTTTACTGGTCGTCTTTTGTAACATGTTGTAAAAAACGCCAGAGCAGGGCAAAAAATTTACTACAGGTGTCTATGTAAAGTGCTGGACGTTTTTTGTCGCATTTTCACAGCGATTTTTCACTTAAAGCCCACACAGGAGAACCAAGTCCCACCTATAGTGGGTGTTAATAAAGGTTATACCTTATCAAATTTTAATCAAAGTGTCCGATGTGTCCTTGTTTGTACCGTTCGTAGTAAAATGATCATGCTTTGGTCGCTAACTTTTTTGCTCAATTCAAAATTTCTGTCGCTAAAAATAAATTTTTAAACGTTTTTTGCGCTAGAATCCATTTTTTACGGATTTTGCCGCTAATAAAGTTATCTCGCTTCTGACGCTAAAAATACGTTTTTTTACGGATTTCGCCGCTAAAATACGGTTTTTACGGATTTTGGAGGCCAAAATACGTTTTTTTACGGATTTTGGCGCCAAAATACTTTTTTCCCCCGGATTTTGGCGCCAAAATACTTTTTCCCCCCGGATTTTGGCGCCAAAATAAGTTTTTTCCTGGATTTTGTCCCTATGAAAGTTCTCTCGCTTTTGTCGCTACAAATAAGTTTTGTTTTTTTTTTTACAGATTTTAACACAAATACTTTTTTTTTTACGGATTTACACACAAATACTTTTTTTTTTTTTAACGGATTTTGCCGCTTATTAAAGTTATCTCACTTCTGACGGCTAAAAAAAAGTTCTTTTCTGGATTTTGGCGCTAAAATACCCATTTTTCCGGATTTTGTCCCTCTTAACGTTTTCTCGCTTTTGTCACTAAAAATATGTTTTTTATGGTTTTTGGCACTATAATACATTTTTTGATGGATTTTTACACTAAAATACTTTTCTTTTACGGCTTTTGCCACTATTAAGGTTATCTCGCTTTTATTGCTAAAAATAAATTTTTTTACGTTTTTTGACACTAAAACACTTCACGGCCTATCCAAGAAAAATCTTTCTTGTCCCACTTCGATAAGTCAGATTTTATATTGTGTAGGAGTGGAACAAGGTAAACCGACTGAAAACTGAAAACCCTTGCCGTGAGGACACACCCTAAGGGCATGTCCACACGGCATCGGTTTGCGGCCGGTTTTTCAGAGGGTTTGCAGTTTTGCAGACTGTCTGAAAAACAGACCGCAAACTAACACACCAGGCCGCTATGGGAAACCTGTGCAGTAGTCGCCACTGCCCCGGTTTTTCAACCCCCAAAATCATCCGGTTTTCGGACGGAATATGATCATGTCATTGGGAAGGGGGAGGGCTTTTCTCCGCTCATCACAGAGAAAAGCCATCCCCCGACGGCCGTTGGGGACGGCACTAAAACAACAAATACTGGGCGAAAACAACCGGTTTTTGGGTCCTTTGCTGGGGATGCCCAAGGTTTGGAAATACCCCTGCCTGTTTTAATGATCCAATTAAAAATCTGTTTGAATGGGGCTGCTTTCTTATAAGCAGTTGGAAATCTCATGTTTATTGCAACGATCAGGGGAGATCTGACCTAAAGCCATTCAACGGCTTATTCGGGGACGATTTCAGCGTATTCTGCCAATTTGCACCCAATCAGCTAAAAACCACCCCATCATTAGGGTAATCCACATTCTCATGAAAACTAGGGATTCTGTCTCCCCCCCCTGCTCAAAATACATCACATATCCCGGCGGGATACCGCGGGGAAATGGATTCTATGGGAGCTGCCGGCGCCCCTCCCTCCCCACAAAGGCAGCTGGCGTAAATTTCGGGGGATACCTCCCCGCAATTACGCCCCAATAAGCCTGTGAACTTCGTCTAAGGCTATGTCTACACGCACAGAAAACGCCATTTTTTTTTTTTTTTCGTTTTTTAAAAAAACTGAAAAAACAACTGAAGAGACTCCCCCAAACTCTATTGTAAAAACTCCTGCTGTCCCACGGAGCTTTTTTTTTCTGCTCGTTCTTTTACTGGGCGCTTTTGTAACATTTGTAAAAAACCCAACAGGGGAAAAAATTTTCTACATTCCCCATTAAAGTGCTGGACGTTTTTTTTTCGCTTTTCACAGCGATTTTTCACTTAAAAACCCCACAGGAGAACCAAATCCCACCAATGGGGGTTAATAAAAGGGTTTTACCTTATCAAATTTAATCAAAGTGTCCATTTTCCTTGTTTGTACCGTTCGGTAAAATGACATCTTTGGTCGCTAAACGTTTTGCTCAATTCAAAATTTACTGTCGCTAAAAATAAATTTTTAAATTTTTTTTTCGCTAAATCCCTTTTTTAAAAGGATTTTTGCCGCTAATAAAGTTATCTCGCTTCTGACGCTAAAAATACGTTTTTTTACGGATTTCGCCGCTAAAATACGGTTTTTACGGATTTTGGAGGCCAAAATACGTTTTTTTACGGATTTTGGCGCCAAAATACTTTTTTCCCCCGGATTTTGGCGCCAAAATACTTTTTCCCCCCGGATTTTGGCGCCAAAATAAGTTTTTTCCTGGATTTTGTCCCTATGAAAGTTCTCTCGCTTTTGTCGCTACAAATAAGTTTTTTTTTTTTTTTTTACAGATTTTAAAACAAATACTTTTTTTTTTACGGATTTACACACAAATACTTTTTTTTTTTTTAACGGATTTTGCCGCTTATTAAAGTTATCTCACTTCTGACGCTAAAAATAAGTTCTTTTCTGGATTTTGGCGCTAAAATACCCATTTTTCCGGATTTTGTCCCTCAACGTTTTCTCGCTTTTGTCACTAAAAATATGTTTTTTATGGTTTTTGGCACTATAATACATTTTTTGATGGATTTTTACACTAAAATACTTTTCTTTTACGGATTTTGCCACTATTAAGGTTATCTCGCTTTTATTGCTAAAAATAAATTTTT
Organism: Phyllomedusa bahiana; assembly: GCA_025379985.1. Lineage (NCBI taxonomy): Eukaryota > Metazoa > Chordata > Amphibia > Anura > Hylidae > Phyllomedusa > Phyllomedusa bahiana. The sequence continues at coordinate 168,704 of JAODAL010000702.1, forward strand.
TTACGTTTTTTGACACTAAAACACTTCACGGATTTTGGCACTAAAATAAGTTTTTAAGTTTTTTGGTGCTAAAATACGTTTTTTACGGATTTTGACACATACTTCTTTATGGATTTTGGCGCTATGAAAGTTATCTCGCTATTGTCACTAAACACTTTTTTTTAAGGATTTTGACACAAATACGCTTTTTTAATGGATTTTGACGCTAACAAATCTCTCTCGCTTTTGTTGGCAAAAATATGCTTTTTTACGGATTTTGGCATTAATAAAGTTATCTCTTTTGTCGCTAAAAATCTGTTTTTTTTTCAGATTTTGGAGATAAATTTATTAGCGACAAAATCCGTAAAAAGGCGGATTTTTAGCAGCAAAAGTGAGATAACATCAGTAGCAACAAAATCCGTAAAAACATGGATTTTAGCGCCAAAATACGTAAAAAAACCTTATTTTAGCAATAAAAACCATATTTTTAGCAACCAAAGCGAGATTACTTTATTAGCGGCAAAATTCGTAAAAAAAGTATTGTATCACCAAAATTCGTAAAATAACGTATTTTTAGCAAGAAAAGTGAGATAACTTTATGAGCGGCAAAATCCGTAAAAACACATTTTTAGCAACAAAAGTGAGATAACTTTATTAGCGCCAAAATCCATAAAAATAGGGATTATAGCGCCAAAATCTGTAAAAAAAAAAATGGACTTTAGGGCCAAAATCCGTAAAAACTAAAGAAAAAAAACAAAAGCAAGATATAATTTTATTAGCACCAAAATCTAATGTTCTTTACATGCCCTTTTATAGGGCGGAGTTACATCCAATGGCTTAATTTATGCATACATGAAAAAACAGACTTGAAGACATGCAAGAAATGCACGTAAAAACGCATAAAAATACACAAATCGCCGCAAAAAACTGACGTTTTTTCAGCTGCTTTTGACAGACAGTGGACAGAGAACACAGTTTTATGAACGTTTTTAGTATTTGGTTTTCAGGTCGTTTTTTGTCCTCTGCAGTGTAGACATAGCCTAAAAGTATGGATTTTTGTAAGGCTTCTAATGAGGCTAGCTTGGATAATAACAATTGGAATTATGCAGCCGCTGTCCTTTTATTCCTTGCTTCATGTTTGATTAGGATCCATCTACCCATTTGAGAGATTTCCATTTTATTTAAGAGGAGGATGGGTCTGAGGCATGATCACTAATTAAATTTTTATAGTTTGGGTTAGTCCATATATACACACCATGTCATTAAGGTGCAATTCGTTAAGTTTCAAAGTGAAATCCTTACATGTATTAGATAGCAATATAACTTTGAAGTGCACTGGTGTGTGGTCAGAAAGCAGTATATTGTCAATGCTAAATTTTTTGGTGTTGGATAGGAGGGTGTGTTGAAGGAAGATATAATCTATGTGGCTGTATCCTCCATGCAGATGTGAATAGAAAGTATAATCCCATGTATTTGGGTGCATAAAACATTAAGCATCTCTAAGCTGCATGTCATGTAGCAGTTTTCTTATTTTGTTTAATTTATTTAGTGAAATGGAGGAGTTTCCTGAGGACCCGTCTATTTCCGGATGTAGAGCGAGGTTGTCTCCACTTAAAGGGGTTTTGCTACAATCTAATATTTACGTGGGATCCTCCAAAATGGGTATTTAATCACTTTTCTAAATTTATGTCATCAAAAAAAGTAAAGCCTGTGAGAGCTACAGCCTGACTTGCATGCCCTTGGTTTCCTGAAAGTTTACATTAGACAGGACCAGGAGCGCTTGCGTGTTTGCACTTTTGTATGGAGAATCCACTGGTTATATGAGTAAACACGTAGAAGCTCCCTAGCTTTGTAAGGGACTGTGGAGAAAGATTCTTTGTCTTTCATATAGATAATACACTGGTTGTAATGTAATTATCATGAATAAACATTAAGAAGCTCCCTGGCTCTGTGATCAGCCCCACTCCCTCTCTCCCTGCAGTGTTCCTGAAGGAATGAAAGATGCTGGGGCACCTAGGAAATAGTGACCATAATATAATAAATTTCCGTTTATCCTTCAATAGAGTTTTTTGTCAAGGAGCCACAAAAACACTGAATTTTAGGAAGGCTAACTTTATTCTGCTTAGGAGGCCCTAAACCGTATTGACTGGGACAATGTGTTTAAATATGGCAGAACAAATAATAAATGGGATATTTTTAAAAACATCCTAGGCACCCACTGTGAGAGGTACATACCTTATGGTAATAAAATAATTAGAAACAGGAAAAACCCAATGTGGGTCAACAAGGGGCAATAAATAACAAAAAGAAAGTGTTTCATCTACTAAGGAGGGCAGTGAAGAAGCTATAGGGAAAAAAATAAAGTGTGTAAAATAAAGATAAAGAAAGCAAAGCTGGAGACAGAAAGACGTATTGCTATAGAAAGTAAAACTAACCCCAAAATATTTTTTAACTATATAAATAGTAAAAAGATTACAACAGAAAATGTTGGCCCTTTGAAAAATACTGAGGGAGAGACAGTAGACGGCGATGAGAAAAAAGCAAACCTATTAAACAATTTTTTCTCCACTGTATTTACCGAGGAGGATGACCTTCCTCTTGAACGGAGGGATGAGGTAAACTCCAACTTAAAAGTTTCTTGTCTAACCCAGGAAAGAAGTGCAGCACCATCTTAAGAAGATTAAAATAGACAAATCCCCAGGTCCAGATGGCATACACCCACGTGTCCTAAGGGAGTTAAGTGATGTCATATATATGCCCCTATTCTTAATATTTATGGACTGTCTAATAACAGGGTATGTCCAAAAGGATTGGCGCATAGCAAATGTGGTGCCAATATTCAAAAAGGTGCCAAAAAGTGATCCTGGAAACTATAGGTCGGTAAGCTTAACCTCTGTTGTGGGTAAAATGTTTGAAGGTTTTCTCAGAGATGCTATCCTGGAGTATCTCTCTGAAAATAAATGTATAACGCCGTTCCAGCATGGGTTTATGACGGATCGGTCCTGTCAGACTAATCTCATCAGCTTCTACGAGGAAGTCAGTGCTAGACTGGATCGGGGTGAGGCACTGGATGTCCTATATCTAGATTTTTCAAAAGCATTTGATACGGTGCCACATAAAAGGTTGGTAAGTAAAATGAGAATGCTTGGACTGGGGGAAAATGTGTGCAAGTGGGTAAGCAACTGGCTCAGAGATAGAAAACAAAGGGTGGTAATTAATGGTGCATACTCAAACTGAATCCCTGTTACTAGTGGGGTACCACAGGGCTCAGTGTTGGGCCTTATCCTCTTTAAGATTTTCATTAATTGGATGCATTTCTGGAGCGTAATAAAATAAGTTATAGTGTCTCGGATTCTGGAGAGGGGTCGTTGATCCAGGGATTTTTCCGATTGCCAGATTGGAGTTGGGAAGGAATTTTTTCCCTAAAATGAGGACAATTAGGGTTTTTTGCCTTCCTCTGGATCAACACCTTAGCACAACAGGCTGAACTGGATGGACGTCTTGTCTTTTTTCGGCCTTACAAACTATGAAACTGCCTGCTGAGAGCTTATCTTCTCTCCTGAGCACAGAAGAGGGAGAAATAAAAGGCATATAGCTTGTGCACAATACAGTTCTGCTCTGGTGATTAGCAAAACAATGTTTGCTCACGTACAGAGACTGAATATCAGGAGCGTACATGGGAGGTGGAGTGATGACATCACAGAGGAGGTACTTGTTTTTTTCAACACAGAAACACAACGCCCCTTTTCAAGCCTCAAGAGGGGAGTATCAGCCTGTTAGGTGAGGAACTCACTTCTTGGCAAAACCCCTTTAAGATGATTTTGCCCTGAGCAAAAGCATTTAAATCATCTAGTGTCATGGTGAGAAAAGTAAGTAGGTTTTCTATTGTGTATAGAGTACCTCCAATATTTCACCTGGCAAAGATAAAGTAAGCATTTTCAGCTTTTTTTATATCAAGTAATTGGATAGGGAGATTTTTATAAAAGAAGATTGCAACACCTTTGGTTTTAGTCCGATTGCTACTGTAGCACCAAAGGGGAAAATATTTATTTCAGAAAGTCTCTAACTGGGCAGTGAGTATGTGAGTTTCCTGTGCACAGAAAATGTGGGTCCTCTGTTTTTGCATATTATATAGTATTTTGGACCTTCTCTCTGGAATGTTAAATCCCTTAACTTTAATGAATATTATTTAGTTAAATAGTTATTACGGTTGAAAAAAGACATGTCTATCAGGTTCAACCAAGGGTGGGGGAAAAGTGGGTGAAGGGAGGGAGACAACAATTTTAGCCCCAGTCTCCCCACTGGTGAATTCCCTGAAACCCACAAGGCAAGAAGGTTTGAAGGTTCAACATGTGAATGGGAGCAATACCCAGTACCATGTGAGGATGGAGCATGGGTCCCTATTTGAATTGTGTCCAGAATAGCATGTATACACACATCTAGATGAAAACAGTAAAACCAAGCCTAGCAACAAGTGTGTAGGCCAATTTAGTAAACTAAAAACTACAGTTTCCACGACTGCCTTAACACATAGTGCCCATTGCCAATCCTATGGGGAGAGGGGGGGAGATATGCGGTTAATCCTATCAAAATTAAAGGAAAAAAAAGATAAAAAGGAGAAGACAGGTGTGTCTATTAAAGACTTGTCAACTTCAGACATTACCATAAGGCCTGCAAGTAGATGTTCAAAACAATGAATGAAATTATGTCAGAACCATAACCCGTAAGTAAGAAGAAAATACATTCTATTGATCCCAATTAGGGAATTAAGTAACATATCATATGACCAATTGCTTATGTTAATAAAGTAAGAAGAACTTAACTAATTTTTCTAAAGTCACAAATAATACCATCATGATATACAAGAGAGGATTAAAGAAGTGAATAGAAAAAGGAAAAAAAGTGGTTAGATACTTTCACTGTGTATTGCATGGACGACTTCTTTTCACTGTTGTCCATCCTTTCCAATTTTGAGACAGTCGTTTAGTTTCTGTGAAGGCGTTGTTCTTTGGGGGTCCCGGACATCGTATTTCCTTGTGGTGAGGTGGCTCGCAAAGGTATTTGTTCCTTGCACCAGCAAAGGCACAATGAGTTCCAATCAGGAAGGTTGACAGTAGGTAGTTTTTAGAGTTTCTACTGTAGTAAGTTGAGAAGATCTGATGGAATTCTGAAGGTAACTGTTACGTTATCTGTTCTAACGTGTAGGGCAAAAGGATATCCCCAGCAGTTTTTGATTTGGTTGGTTTGAAGAATAGGGAGCAGTGGTTTTATCGCCGCTCTTAACGTAAAGTGTGTCTCGAGAGGTCAGGGAAGATAGAGCAGATTCCAGAGTATTGCCAACTGGGCTGCTGCAGGCTGTATTGGGGTGTGTTGTCCCACTCTACACTTTCATTGCTTTAACATCTAAAGTGCCTGAGGTCAGCAGTAATGGTAGCGCCTCGTGGCTTAGAGTGCATGCTTCCTCCTCACCCCTGCGCTTATTTGGCTTGGGCTATAGATGAGAGATTGTCTCCACTCAGGCTCTGCAGTGTTCTTGGCGGTGTTTTCAGTAGTGTGTCTGCTATCTCTGCAGCTGCTCGTTTCACTGAGGCAGAGTAGGAAGAGCCGCACTCAGAGGGAGAAGATGGTGCCCGCTCTGGTGAAGTGGCGGCAGACTCGGAGTAAATAGAAATCTGCATCTCAGAAGCCAGAGGTGTGGACGCACCTTGTCGAGTTCTTCTGTCCCTTCTGGGACCCACAAGGATTGGGTTATGGCTCATTATAAGAGTGGCCCTAATGGAGCTCTCAGTGAGCACGTCGGTCTGCTAGCATGTTAGGCCTTCCCCCTTTATGCCCTCCTCTTAAAAGCATTTTCTAATAAACTAAGAGGAGGAAAAAATAAAAAATAAAGAGTAGACCTTGTAGCTCTGCTCTCAAGTTAAGAAATACAACTAGAAAGTCACCAAAAATCCATTTAGTACAGATTTTGGGTGAGCAAGCGAGCCGCAACGTGACCCCATTCACTTTCATTAGCATTAAAATACTGTAATTCAGGGAGCAGGACACAATGATTTATGATCATGAACATGTGTAGCTGCTGAAGTCACTATGCAGCCCAAGACTTAGTTAGTAAGTAGTTAACCAGTATTATAAAAATTTGGTTAAATATTTTGGTTAAATTCTGTTATACTGCTCGGTCAGTAGGTCAGTGCCGTTATCACAAAGTGCAGATAAATGGTGCTGGTCTCACACAATCTTACTACATACCTGGATTCCCGGATTCTCCATAGGTTACTTGTAAGGTTATTTATCAAATCTTGAAGAATTGCTGTCAAGTACTTATCAACCTGGAAAGAATAGGATAAAGTTTTTAAACTATTAACAACTTTTGACATTTTACCTTATTGGCATTTTGGCAACATAGCTCTCCTCCAAAAGAAAAGAAAAAAACACCCTCTCTCTCTTGTACTACATATAAATGGCTATTGACTTACATGAAAGTTAACACCTTAAAGGAGTTGTCTCACTTCAGGCTTTCAGCCTATCTCAGTATGTCTGGCACCATAGGATTCTTGAATTCAGGGGCGTGCTTCTTGTCTTTCTCTTCTCCTTCCCCCCTACCCTCAGCACACAGACAGCTCTCCTCCTCCAACTGCAGTAATTTCTATACAGCAAGGGGAGGGGGGTGAGGGGGTTTGCTGCCAGGGTTAACCCTGTGTGTTCCTGCCTAGATCTGCTGCTCACTTCTGGATCAACTGCACTGTGCTGCTGCTATGGCTGAGCTCTTGCTGCTCCTCTCCACAGAGTCAGGAGACCGCAGGGAGAGGGCTGATCTATGAGTGGGGAGAGGTCTGTGAAGCTGTGTATGCTAATAGCAGAGCAGGGGGGGATGTAAGTGTTCCTATACCCCCTGCTTAGCATACAAATCTCCACGGACATCTCAAGCAACAGCAAACAAACCCTGTTCTGTGCTGTCCTCCCATCAGAACAGACACAGGGCAGCTGTGAAGTGTGTTACTATAATCACGATGTGTCACTAATACAGCAGAGCAGGGAGGGATAGGAACCGTTCACATGCCCCCCTGATCTGTTCTATTAGTACAGTCAAAGCTCCATAGACACATTATGATTATAGTAATAAACTTCACTGCTGTCACATCGTACTGTCCACAGATCAGCTTCACCTCTCCTCTCCTCAATCTGTGTAGAGAGCAGGAGGGAGCAGGCACACACAGGGTTAATCCAGGCCGCACAGCTACACAGACACAGAAGCCAGAGTCCTCCCCCTCCCCTATAGAAGCATCACAAGTGGCCTCATACTGTGCAGGAGGGGCTCTGTGCTCTGACCTGTATTGAGAAGCTGATGAACATTATTCTCCCATGATACAAGTGACTGGTTAGACCACAAATGGAAGATTGTGTACAGTTTTGGGCACCAGTGCACAGGAAAGACATTGTAGAGCTTGAACAGGGACAAAGGCGGGCAACAAAAATAATAAAAGGACTGGGTGGACTACAATACCCAGAAAGATTATCAAGAATGGGGTTATTTAGTTTAGAGAAAAGACTGCTTCGGGGGGACATAATAAATATGTTTAAATACATCAAAGGTCAATATAGAGATCTCTCCCAAGATTTATTTATACCCAGGGCTGTATCTAGAACAAGGGGGCATCCTCTACGTCTTGAGGAACGAAAGTTTCTACATAAACATAGAAAGGGATTCTTTACTGTAAGAGCAGTGAGACTGTGGAACTCTCTGCCAGAGGAAATTGTCATGGTGAATTCACTGAGGGTTCAAAAAGGGTTTGAATGCATTTCTGGAGCGTAATAATATAACAGGTTATAGTGTCTAGGATTCTGGAGGGGGGTCATTGATCCAGGGATTTTTCCGATTGCCAGATTGGAGTCGGGAAGGAATTTTTCCCTAAAATGAGGACAATTGGCTTCTACCTCATTGGGGTTTTTTGCCTTCCTCTGGATCAACACCTTAGCACAACAGGCTGAACTGGAAGGACGTCTCGTCTTTTTTTGGCCTTACAAACTATGAAACTATGAAAAGGACCAAATACCTCCAAAATAAAGTTGAGGACTTGGAAAATCGCTCAAGTAGAAACAATTTGAAGATTATTGGTCTCAGTGAAACAATTCTGCAAAAAAATCTACATGATATTCGTGCCACAGAAATTCCAAAATTACTAGGTCTGCAGCACCCTCTAAAGGTGGAACGAGTGCACAGAATTGGGCCGCCAGAAGTAGCACCCAAAGCCGAATCAACTGACAAGCCCAGAACTGTCAAAGTGAAATATCTTGATTACATGGAGAAAACACAGCTACTTCAAGTCTACCGCACATGCAAAGTTCCTTTGATATACAAAGGCGACAAACTCCTCATTTTTGCAGACTACTCCATGGAGGTCTCCAGAAAACGGAAGCAATTCTCAAATGTTTGTACGAGCCTTGTCAAAAAGCAGATCCGTTTCAACCTCCAATTTCCAGCAATCTTAAAAATCTTTCCGGAACAAGGTCTGCCGGTTCTATGCCATACTCCAGAGGAAGCCGAAGATTATCTGAAAGGACACTCTCACAAAAAAAGGGACTATGGATCGGTTGGATGATGGGAGATATGCTATGGAGAGACAAAGTCTGCTCCAAGCGAACAAGTTCAGTGCTGTCCAGGAAACTGACGGCATTGGCACCCAATTGGGACAGTTACGGACCCCAATAAAGCGCTGAGAGCTTCATATCCATCAGGTTTTCATTTTAGGGGGTCGGACTATGGACTCTACTTAGCAGATGTTTACATGTTTGTATTTAAATGCTTTAGGAGGAGGAATAGCGTAAGAGAGTGGGGGGATTGCAGTCATTTTTACAACAGAATACTATTCCATTTAGATTACTGATAAGGTACGGGAATTTACAATTTATCTCAAGCAATCTGGAAGGAGAGGGTAGGGAGCAGATGGGTAGGATATCTATGTTCGGTGTATTGAGGAAAGAAATTTAGCTTCAGGAAGATTGGCGTGAAAAAAGAAAAGTCAACAATGGAAAGAGGAAATTTGTCGTGGTTCACAGGGGTTCAAGTTTTTGGGTTTAGGTTTGGTTGGATGGGGGAAGGTGCACACTGTCTCTACTTTATCCTGTGTGAGGGTATAAGACGGAGAAAATTAGGAACATGCGGATAGTGACTTGGAACGTCAAGGGGTTATGGTCCCCCCATAAGAGAACGATGATACTAAGATACCTCAGGAAGCAGAAACCGGACATTGCCATATTACAGGAGACCCATTTAGATGAGAGGGACTTTTATCGTCTTAAAAAGATGTGGGTGGGCGAAGTTAGAGGTTCGGCCGCAGTTAAAGGGAAAGTGGGAATAGTCATTTATTTAACAAAAACACCCCATATAAAATAATTACACAGGAAAAGGACACGGAGGGCCGATTTATTAAGATGACTGTAGAGACCCCATCAGGCACAATTACTCTCTTCAATTTATATGCCCCAAATTTACGAGACAAATAATTCTTCCACCAGTTAGGCAAATCATTAATCAAGGAATGTGGGAACAATATACTAGTCAGGGGAGATTTCAACTGTGTGATGAATGATGGGGAAGACAGGAAATGTACAGGAACACATATGGGGGAGGGGAGAGGTAGACATGTTGGTCAAAGTTTGATCAGCAATTTATGCGATACGACAGATTTGAAGGATGTGTGGAGACTGTTCAACCTACAGGAGAGACCGTATACACACTTTTCTCACGTCCACTTGTCTTGGTTGTGAATCGACTGTTTCCTGGCTAACCACCAGCTTCTTGGGAAAGTGGATTTGATAGAGAGTGGGGATCTAGTGATCTCGGACCACTCACCTGTGCCGATTACCCTAAAAGACCTTCATCCTAAAGGTTCGGACATTATATGGCGGTTCCCCAGTACATTCATGGGGGACGACCATTTCCGAGAGCTCTTACGATGCTGGTGGGAGGAATATGCGCAGGACAATGAATCACATAAAACAACCCCTAAGCTATTCTGGAACATGGGGAAGGCTGGTCTTAGGGGCAGGATCATTTCCTACACAGCAGCTTAAAAGAAAGACATAAGAGCCAAATTTGAAGAATCCACCAACACATTGAGAAAATCCTATACAAAATTCCTATTTCCCCCCATCTTTCAAAACAAGAAGGACTGAAATTCGGCTAGGCAGTCGTTTAATTTTTAGCAGAAAAGATTAGAACTTTTTTTCAGCGACCAATTGAGATCTTCCCTTTTCAAATTTGGTAACAATTTTTTTATTTTTCCACCTACATAGTTCATAGTTCATTCTTCGGTGAAAATGATGACTTATCTGTATTCTACAGGTTGATACACATCCGGCAATACCAAACATGTACGGTTTTCGTTATGTTTTGGTACCGTAAAAAAATTCCAAACATTTTCTATTCGTGAAATTTGCGCCGCCATTTTGTGCAACCAACAACTTTTTTGCACTAACACCTACGGACGGCAGTGAGGTTGCATTTGTTGCAGGCTGAAGTGTACTTTTTATTGCTAGTAGTTTGGAATGCATGCAACTTTTTTGAACACTTCTATTCCACTTTTTATGGGACATAAAATGAGCAAAAAAAACGCAATTTTGGGGTTTGGAATTTTTTTTTCTTCTACAGTGTTCAGCATACGGGATAAATGATGTTATACTTTTATAGATCGGACTTTTTCGGATGCGGCGATACCAAATATGTGTCACTCTTATTATTTTATTTTTCATTTGTAAAATGGCGAAAGGGGGTGATTTGAACTTTTAATACTTTTTTTTTTTAAACTTTAAAACTTTTTGTTTTACTTAAACTTTGAGTCTCCCTAGCGCGCTTTACCACTAGGAGGCGTGATCATTATAACAGCCTAATGCATTGCATAGACAATGCATTAGGGTGTACCAAGGGGGCCTGGGGCCGGAAGTGGGGAAATTCAAAACATGGCAGTGATGGAAGCCTTCACAAGGCTTGTTAGCTGCAATTAGCCGCTAACACCTGGCGGCTGTGCAATGGGATCGCAGTGCGATCCCGCTTCAAAGCCGCTTACCGGCGCTATGATGTACTCATACATCATCTTGGTTAACCAAGACATCAAAATTATATCAAAAGTCATAGCAAATAGATTGTCAATCTTAATGCCAAAGCTGATAGGAATGCACCAAATGGGGTTTGTGAAGGGCAGATCTGGGGTAAAGAACATCAGGACAGTCCTAGCAGTCCAAGATGCGATAGAAAGAAATCACCAGGGGGGATCCTCGGCACATTACTAAGTATCAACGCGGAGAAAGCCTTTGACCACATGAATTGGATTGGCTTAACTTAGTATTGGACAAAATGGGCTTTTCAGGAATTATCTTACTGATATGTACAATATCCCACAAGCTAGGGGGCATACCCCGGGTTTCATTTCCTCCCCTGTCTGCCTTCAAAAGGGAACAAGACAGGGCTGCCTGTTATCCCCTATGCTTTTCAATATCGCCCTCGAGCCACTGACAATACAATTACTAAATTCAGATATACTTTAGGATATAGCAGTGGGTTCCAAAGAAATCAAGCTTGTCCGTTTCACAGATAATATCCTTTGTTGTTTTTTTCTGAATGATCCAATTGGTCAGCTAAAGAAATAATGATTCGATTTGGGGTATTCTCAGGGTTTAAGATAAATAAAGATAAATGCCAATTATTGCCGCTGGGATCGTATAATACGATCTCTAGCCGTTCTGTGGAGGTGGTGCATTCTCACCTGACATATCTAGGAATCAAGATTGGCTCAAAAGGAGCAATGATGTACCAGCTGAACTATCCACCTCTAATTAAAAAAATACTTGCGGAATTAGCAAGATGGAGGGACCTTCCTCTGTCGATAATGGGCAGAGCTCAGTTAATCAAAATGATAAGTTTTGCAAGACTACTTTACCCTTTGCAAAATATACCACTACTACTCAAACATACTGAAATAAATTTTCTGCAGAAGGCCTTTTCAAAATTTATTTGGAAGGGAAACTGTTCGCACATAGGTTATGAGAAAAAGACGCTGGGAAGGTTGCAGAGGGCTGAGCAAATACTGAACATTGCGTTTAACAATTTGGCTTTTAAGATGAGAAATGTAAGAGATTGGATGGGGGCTACCAGTTTGTTTTCCAATACGGAGCTGGAATCTCAATTAACAAGCTCCTGTAGGCGTGCCCAGCAAAAGGCCACTATGTCTCCTCTATGGCATGTAGCAGAGGCCAGCCAAATTCTAGGATAACATGTGGGGTGTCCCTAGAATTGGGAGACATGGCAGAAAAACTGGAAATCTAATGTTTCAATTCTGTGCAAGGTGTTCCACTGTTATCCTGAAAAGGTATGGAATAAATACAAGATAATTGTGATTTTCACCTTATACCTCTAAATGCATTATCTATGAGAAGAACACCTGTGGGTAAAAATGCACACTATACTCCTAGATGGATTCATTGAGGGGTGTAGTTTCCAAAATGTGGTCACTTTTGGGGGTACTACTTGGTTATCCCTCCCTTCATAAACTCTAAAGTTGTGGGTGTACCTGGGAGGTACTCTCACACAGCTTATAAAGTTATTCGCATAATGTGCTCTTTAACTTGCAGGAATTAGCGGAATTTAAACCTACATTTGAATCATACTAGAAACTCGTCCACACTCTAGTGCTGCCTGCTCTCAGGCCTCTTCACTATGCCCATATGCAGAACAAGGCCCCAAAATATCATTATCTCTGCAGTGTCCACGAAGGTCCACCTGCAGAATGAGGAAATGGGATTTTGGGCAACCAAGACATCTACAAAAATTTTTAGAGAAAAACACAAAAAAAATAAATCAGTTTCTGTGAGGCCTGTAGTGTCAAAAAGGTCTCCAGGGGTGACCACAAATTCAGCGATTTGAGACTCAAAATTGTTTTGGACTAAAGTCCATATTGGGTCATCAGTGTGGGGGGTTGGGAGTATTGGGAAATTGTATGGGGTGCTTGAACATGTAAAGTGTGAAAAATACTATGATGGAGTAGTGTATGTAGTGCTGTATGTAGGGGGAATTTAAGTTTTTGGAGGAAAAAATATGATAAAATAAAGAAATAAAGTGTGGTAAAAATTTAAAACAACCTAATTTTTGTAAACAAACATTAGTAAAAAAATAAGTGTCCGTTAATGTAAAAATAGCTATAAATTAGATTAAAAAACTGCAGTATAAAAATAACTACAGTTAATTAACTAATATAAAAAATAAAATACTGGATGAGCGTCAGCGAGAAATAACACTGCTGAACATCTGTCAGTAAAAAATACTACACTATCAGTAAATCAAACCTTTAAAAACTAACTAGCTAAATAAAAAAAATATATATATATTTTGAGTATCAATCCAAATCCAGACCTCAATGGGATATTAATTTTGATTTTCATTGATCTTTGTGTTTTATTGTTCTCAACGCATTCCACTATGTAATGAATAAAGACTTGCAAATGGAATACTTCATTCATTGAGATCTAGGATGTTGTATTTATTTTTTTGAGCAGTGTGTGTGTATATATTTCTGACTATAAAAGTACTTTTTATGAACGGATATCATAACCTCTACTACCTAACCTAAATGTCTGTTAACGTAACACCCTGGCTATCCAAATAATCACTAAACATAATTTTTATTTTCTATTGTGTCAACAATGGAACGCAGGTGCTGATCAGTGACGTGCATCACTAAGCAGCGCTCAAAGGTAGCAGTATAGTTAATTAACCCTGCGCCAAAAGGTGAATGCTAATCAGTAATATACGTCACTGATCAGAATTCACAGGCCAAAAGAAAAAAATAGATGCTGATTTGCGTGGTTGTGCAACTATTGGCACAATTGTAGATAAAAAAAACAAAAATAATAAAATTTAAATAAAAACAAAAAACCCTGCACCAAAAAAAACAGCCGATAAGTGATAAAATCACTATTCGACAGACAGGGGTAGCACGGAATAGAAGCTCAGCTAAGCTGCTCTCTGATCACATCGGAGAGCACAGTTAGCCCAACAACCACTTAACACCAACGAAGCCCAGAAGAAGAAAGCCGGCACAAAAAAAGCAGCTCACGGAGAAGATCCAATTGACCACCAATGAATCTAATATGGCTACTGACCACTGGACCACCAATGACAGGTACTGAACAGTAACTGGCACCGTTCTGCATGCCGGTCTGAAATGGAACAACGGCGCAGAGTGATGTTTGTTAAGCTTTAACCCCTTAAGCCGAACGCCTGAAAAATAGTTCATGAACAGAACATTTTTTTAGTTTTTGCCTCCTTGCGTTTCAACAATTGTAACTTTTTTATTCTTTCAATGACGCAGTTGTATGAGGCCTCGTTTTATTTGAGACAAGTTGTACTTTATGGGGGAATAGTTTAAGTTCAATTAAAAATAATTGTAGAATTTTTTTTTATTTTTTATATATTTTTTTACACCATTCACATTTTACACTTAACTTGTTAGATTAATTCTACAGGTTATTACGGTCGTGTGGATACCTAATATGTGTAGTTTTTTTTTTTTGTGTGTAATATATGCACAATTATTTTTAATGTTTTTTCAAAAGTGGTTTATTGAATAATAAAGTTCAATACACAGGTCATAGAATCCAGTCATAACAAAATAAGTTCACTTAGGAGCTATCAATGTCCAAACGGAAATAGTACATTGTTTCTTGTGAAAGGCAAGTGATACCACTTATTTTATGATATGATATGATATGAGTGTACGTTTCTAACCGTCTCGTACGCAGAGAGCCTGTCCGCAGGCAAGGGCAAAATGCCACGAATATCTCAGTATAACACCACCTGTCATGGCAAATGGGACATAGAGCTTTTATATTAAGACCTTGCATAATACTTTAGACAGAAATCTAGAGAAGAAAACCAAAATAAAGAAAAAAGAGAAATCAAACCGTAACTGTAAGAGAATCAAAACATCGGCTCATCGGTGACACCCCGCCCCCCCAAAGAATGCAAATGTATCATCTCATCTTTAAGACCCCATTCTCTGTACTTCCCTCCCCTCTCGGTCTTCCACAATGGCCCAGAAAGACTCCATGTGTCTGCCCCTCTCAGGGACCGAAGAGGTATTGATCCGAGCCGCAGAATGAGATCCAATCTTCCCAAACATAAATACTTAGTATAACTTAGAGGCGAGTCAGATCTAAATTCCTCTAACCACTGTAAGACATGGACCTTCCTAAACCAGTCCGCCAATGAGGGGCGCGTTGTAGATAACCAGAGTCTGGGAATAACAGTTTTGGCCGCCAGCAACATGAACCTCACGAGATGGGATTTAAGGATGATAGTAGGGAGTGGAATATCAAAGAGGAGCACAGAGGCAGGAGTATTCTGGATCTGTATACCCGTTACTCTACTGATTATACTGATCAACTCCATCCAAAACGGTTGTATAACTGAGCACCCCCACCAAATATGAGTCATAGTGCCTCTTTCTTTCCCGCATCGCCAGCAGGCGCTCGAAACGGAGGGGAACAGGGTATTCAGCAAGGCTGGAACTCTATACCATCTGTTAACAATTTTATAGTTTAATTCGTGAGCCTTGGAAGACACCGAGGATTTATGAGTTAGGTTGAATGTCTTGAGCCATTGCTCATCAGAGAAAGTCAAATTAAGTTCCCTCACCCAGCTATTCTGGAAGGGGAGCTTGTCAGTCGAGAACTGATTAAGAGTCTATATAGACTGGAGAGGACTCTCCGTTCTGAATAACTGCCAAGGCACCATAATTCAAAAGTAGTGGGCAATCTATGTACCGATAGGGTCTGCTTCCACCTTGAGTAGAAACTACTTAGCTGTTAATAAGAGAACCTGGCAAAATGAGTCGTGTCTGTATCTCCCACCAGCTCCTCGTATTTTTTCAGGGAAGTTGGAGTAATAACCTTGCCCAACACAGAAAGGGAGGTAGTTTCCCCCAGCAGGTGCGCTAAGGGCACAGAGAGCGTCTGGAATAGCTGGCTTTCCCAGCAATGGGGCACATGGGCCACCTACACTAAAGATAGTCATCTTGGATGCGAATGATCTGTACACCATAGTGGAAGTCTGCGCTATCAGGGGAATTTTACAGAGTTGGTTCCTCGGTAGCATGTTCACCGGTAACCAGGGCAAGGTCGCAACGGGGGCCCTATATAACCCATTCTCAAGCCTTACCCACATCTTGGGATTCATGCTATTAAAGGCATCCAAGATACGGACCGCTACTGCAGCCAAATAGTACGCCTGAAAATCCGGGAGGGATAAGTCTCCCTCCTCTTTCGGCCGAGACAGTGTCCTCTCTGATATTTGTGGACGACCTTGTGCCCATACAAATTGGGATATCAATCTACGGAGCGTAGTGAAGAAAGCCTCGGAGAGTTGAATAGGAATCGCCTGAAAGAGATACAAGAGCCTGGGGAGGACATTCATTTTCAGTATGTTTATTCGCCCTATCCAAGAGAAATCCTTATCCCACTTCGTGAGGTCGTGTTGGAGTCTAGTAAGAAAAGGAGCATCCTCGGCCTTTAGGAAGCTCATTAGGGCCCAAGGCCTGTTTGATTTGTGGCGCATCAATCATCCTAAAGAGAGGGAATTTACCTTTTACTCACATCCCCAAAAGACCCACTCTAGACTGGACTCCTTCTTTGGAAATGTTCCCATGCTGCGTGCCTTATCAGGCTCTGAGATAGAGCCAATTTCGTGGTCGGATCACGCCCCGGTCATGGTCGACATTAACTTTCGGTCCTCTCCTCTTAGATCCTGTCATTGGAGATTGAATCAAAATTCTGATTAAAAATCCGATTCACAGGGATAAGTTGATGGAGTCATTAACCTCATACTTTGACACCAATGAGGCATCTGTAGCATCAGTGCCCACATTGTGGGAAGCCCACAAGCGGTCTTCAGAGGCGAATGTATTGCACTAGGTTCCAAACTTAAGAAGGACTATGAGGCCAGAAAACTTTCTCTGCGGAATAGTCTTAAAACTTTGCAGAGGAAAATGTCCCAGCATCCGTCTATTCCTACTCTGAGGCGAATAGTGGAGATTAGAAATGAGTTGAAGGATATTGCCATTCGTAATGTCGAGAGGTTACTCCTCTAATCTAAGCAACAGTACTTTGAGTATGGCAATAAGGCCCACACCATGTTGGCACGCTAGCTCAAAGAGAGGGCGGCTAATTCTATGCTGCAGGCGTTACATGGGAGGGACGGTACCCTCTTCTATGATCCAGAGTCCATAGCAAAATTATTCTCAGACTTTTTTCTCCAAACTGGACTCCCTGCCATCAGACCTCCCAGAGAACGAGGAGGTGGCGCAGAGGCACATCCAGGACTTTCTTCGGACTTGACCCCTGGCTAAGCTTCTGTCGGAGGCCTCTGCATCCCTTAATGCCCCTGTAGAGATGGAGGAATTGTTGGAGGTATTGAGGGCCCTTCCCTCGGGCAAAGCGCCTGGTCCGGATGGTCTTCCGTACCAGTATTTCAAGGTCTTCTCTGGAGTCCTTGCCCCTCATATGCTATCCCTCTTTAACTCTTTTTCTGGAGGGCCTCCCAAACCCTAACTCCATGTCCCACTCACACCTTACCCTTATCCATAAGGCGGGCAAAGACACGCGAGTTATAGGCCCATAGCCCTTCTAAATTCAGACATTAAAATCTTCACTAAATTACTGGCCAACAGATTGGGGGTTTGGTTACCCCAGCTGATCAATAAGGACCAGGTGGGTTTTGTCCCCTTTCGTCAGGGAGGGGACAAAACCAGACGGACCATTGATTTGATAGAGGTCTTGCATTCTCGTTCGGAACAGGCCCTCCGCCTTAGCCTATATGGTGACATGGCCTTTGATCGGCTGGGGTGGCCATTTCTATTTGAAACTTTGGCTATGTTTGGCTTTAATGGATCCTTCTTGACTGCCATTAAGAACCTCTACTCTTTCCCCTCAGCGGCAATTAAGCTGCCCCATCACACCTCTGCCCCCTTTAAGATTAAGAATGGGACTAGACAGGAGTTTAAGCTTTCGTTATTTGCAGGCGATATTCTGTTGACACTGACCAACTAGCATATTTCACTCCCAGCCCTGCATGCACTGTTAGAGCGGATTGGCTCTCTTTCTGGGTATAAGGTAAATACTACAAAAACAGAGGCTCTCCCCATTAATTTTCCCCCTGATGCCCTCTCTTCCCTCAAAGGCAACTTTCCATATAAATGGCAGACCCAATCCCTTAAATACCTAGGTACTCTTATTACTGACAGATATGATTCCCTCTATCAGGCTAATTTCCCCCCACTGTTCAGGGAGTTGAAAACCCTTCTCCAAAAATGGCACTCGCTACCTATTTCCTTCTTTGGTAGAATCAATACAGTCAAGATGTCTATTTTGCCCAAGCTCTTATACCTCTTCGAAACCTTGCCTGTGGCGATTCCTTTAAAGGAGCTGAAATCTCTACAGGCTGCCTGTCTTCGATTTTTATGGGCACAGGGGAGGCATAGAGTAGCTAAAGATGTCCTCATGACAGGCAAGCAGAGGAGGAGGGGGGGGGGGGGGCTTGCAGTCCCAAACCTGATACACTACTATTGGGCCACGCATCTTCGCCGCATTCCGGCCTGGTCCACCTTACACTCTTATTCTAAATGGATGGAGGTGGAGAAACTATGGTTGGCCCCTACGCACCCTAATGCTTTCCTCTGGCACTCTCGACCTCTGCCGAGTAGATCGGACTTATTAGGCACATTTAGATTCACCATCTAAGTCTGGCGACTCTGTAAAGACAGATTTCACCTGGCCTCACCTATGGCCTCTTTTCTTTGTACCCCTCTCTTGCCCACTAGCTCCTCAGGCTACTTTGCTCGACCATGGCTGGGGCGGGATCTCTTTCACTTTGCAGATATAGCAGAGGTTCAGGATCGCAGGTTGCGTCCCTTTGAGGCCCTTCATAAGGATCACAACTTGCCGCAGAGCTCTAAATTTCATTATCTCCAGATTGCCCATCTTCTTTTCTCCCTGTATGGGACTAGTAACCTCCCCCCCCCGACTCCCTTTGAATCTCTCTGCAAAGCAGGTACCTCGACAAAGGGTTTAATCTCTATGATCTACTCTCTTTTAGGTGACTCCCCTTCAGACAAACCTGTAGTCCACAAATACATGGGGAGGTGGGAGCGCTATATGGGCAGGCCTATTCCCTACTCAACCTGGCAATGTATCTGGAGGGCGACGGCCAGGTCGTCAGCCTGTATTACCCAGAGGGAGAACTTATACAAGATTCTCCTCTTTTGGTACCACACACCTGACCTGCTCCACAAGTGGTTCCCCCAATCCTCGCTCAACTGTTGGACGTGTCATGCAGCGGTGGGGACTCTCCCTTACATCTTTTGGGAATGCTCGGCCTTGCAGCCATTCTGGTCTCAGGTCAGGGGTTTCTTGGTTGAGATTCTGGGGGTGGAGATCCCGCTTGATCCGATGATATATCTGCTCAATGGGCCGCTTAGGAATCTTCCCAAGGATAAGGCTAGACTTATGCTACATATTCTCACAGCGGCCAGGTGCCTGATTGCAGGTAGATGGGAGCAAACTACTCCCCCCGGGATTGCTGATCTAATCCATAAGGTGAAGGAGGTTCGCCGAATGGAACAACTGACAGCCTCCCTTCATGAAAGGCTGGATCTCTTTGATAGGATATGGTCCTTTTGGGACACATACTGGATTATTAACTCCTCATGAAGTCTTATATAGATTGACTGCTAATGGCCTTAGTGGCCCCCTCACCCTCCTCTCCCTTTCCTTATTGTTCCTTCCCTTTGTTTGTCTGTTCTGTCCTGTCCTAGGTGTTAATTCAAAGTTTTCAATATTGCATTATTCTCGATTTTGAGGGTTGAAGCTTTGTATTCCTCTGTATTTCGCTGAGGCGATGGTCTATGGATACCCTCTAGGTTTAATTAGATGTATATCTCTTTTCTGATTTATTGAAGTATCAATCTTTCATGCTTCATTTCCGATGTATGTTGTTTGTTTATATGGTAAAATTGTAATAAAATTTCAATTGAAAAAAAAAGAAAAGGAGCTCATACATCAAATCCGGGGTTGAAAGGATCCTTACCCCCAGATACCTAAAGGACGAAGCCTCCCAGGATAAGGGAAAAGAGGATTTAGGGAAGTCAAGAGGGCCTGAGGTACATTTAGGCTCAGGACAGAGCTCTTTATCATATTTATTTTATCATTGCTGTGAGAGCTATATACCTCTAGAGGCTTCAGTGCTGCTGGTAGGGAAGAAACAGGGTTAGTAAGGTATAATAATAGGTCGTCCACAAAGGCGGAACACTTAAAGTGAAGTGAAGGCCATTCACGGTGTATCCCTGGGTCTGTACGTAGAGCCTGCATCAAATGCTCCATCGCCAAAATGTATAAAATTGGAGAGAGTGGACATCCCTGCCTGGTGCCATTTCTTAAAGGCAAGGGAGCGGAAAGTGTCCCATTAATTAGAACCTGGGCCTGTGGCGAAGTGTAAAGAGTCATCTTTTTTTGGGGACATTAAAGCCCTTAACATTAAGGGACGTGATACGTATATTTGCCATATTGTTGTCTAAGAGCGTCAAAAGAGGCTTGATCCCCGACTATCAGAGAGGGCGATGTCACACAACATGAGTCAAAAGATCTAAGATAAACATGTAACAAACACAAAACTGCAAAGAACAGGGGCCTAACGAAGAGAGGCCAAATACATAATACAAGCAGGTTTTTAACTGCTACGGCCATTCGGATCCCCAAAGGGCCAAAACTACACGGGGGTTCTCCTGTAAGGAGGACAGGACAGCACAATCACCTAGAAAAAAAAAGGATGTCAAAGAGATCACTTTGCAGCAAGAGTCCGCGGCAAAGCAACCTCTGGAGATCTTTGGAGACTTTAGAGGTGTGGGGAGGACTTCCCCACCCGGGACCCCCACCTCATAATGCCCGAGAAAACGGGAAAGAGGAAGGGGAAATAAGACAGGGGAGAGGAACAAGAGGGTACAATGGAATCCTGGGTGGGGCCTGCCCCACCAACCCGCAATTAATGGAAAAGAGAGCCCGCCAGAGTTAACACAACTTCAAAGTATAACAACTGAAAGGGTCAGCAACTAAAAGTTGGAAAATTGAAAAAGGCTATCCATCTAGAGGGCATAGTCAAGTTAGTCCGACTTATCATGAACTCAGTCTGGGCAGAGATCACTCATCCACGCACCCACAGTAGAGAGTCTTTAAGTCAAAAGGAGCATGTAATTGAATGAGAGAGAGGAGAAATCAGGGAGTTTGTAGCCTCCCATGGGATTAGAACGTCAACAGTGGGGCCTTGCCCAGGGAGGTTGACTATCCGGACTGCCCAAGCGTTGTCGAGGCCTCTGAGGCTTTGCCAAAACCAGTTGTGAACTAAACCGCTGGTTTCCCAGGAGTTGGGATAGCCTGGCTGCTGGATCCACTGAGGAAACAGAGGGTCAGTCTGGGAGAGAAACATCCGGGATATCCAGAGAGGCGATGAAGATGGGCAAGTCCTCTAATGAATGGAAGACAAGCATACGGTCGGCATGTTGGACTTGAAGAGAGAAAGGGAAGACCCATCTACATGGTATGTTCTTGGATTGAAGAGCAGATAAGAGGGGTTTGAGAGCTGCCCTCATCCGGAGGGTGCGTCGCGAAAGATCCGGGAATAGCTGCAGCTTGGTCCCTTCGAACTCCACTCTAGGCAGAAGGCGAGCTTTGCACATTATCTCTTCCTTGATCATAAAATGATGGACTCTACAGATGACGTCCCATGGTCTAGAAGGGTCGGTGCTCTGCGGCCGCAACGCCCTATGGGCTCTATCGAATTCAATGAAAGAGTCCTCGGTTTACCCAGGATATGTTTTCATCAGGACTGTAGAAAGCTCTCCCTGCGTGACCATTTCCGGGAGTCCCTGAAGCCTGACATTGTTTCATCTATTACGATTTTCCAAATCGTCTAGGTGAGCGGAAGGGTGGAGATGGTGTGAGGTTTGCTCCGACATGGCAGTCTGTAGAAAGGATACCAGACTCGATGTTGATTCTTGAGCCTTTTCAAGTTGGTGAACCCTCTGCTGGAGATCCGCCACATCTGTCTGAACCGGGTGAAGATCTTGCCTCCATGCCTGCCGCATGTCGCGTGCCATGAGATGCATATCCTGCTTGGAGGGCAGAAAAGAGAGAAGCGCCTTAAGCTCAGGGTGTGCCTTTAGCGTAAGCATGGCAGTTTCTGGTGGTATGCTACAGGGTACTGGGGTTGCAATAGGCTCTAGGCACTCCTGGTGCAGAGAGATATTAGGGCGGCAAGCAGGTGTATCCCGTCAGGGGCTTCCTCCCCATGTTGAGGAATTCGGGCTCGAAGCCCCAGGATGCAGTTCTTTGTGTCGGGGCACGTGAGAGTTGCACGGAGTCCCCGACGGGGTCAGGACAGCAGGGGGGCCCCTAAGGTCAGGAGGGACCGGCGTAGAGCATGGGCCCAGACCGCCCCCCTCAGGAGCCCTGCCACCGCCCCAAGCCGCGTCCCAGCCCTAGGGCCACAAGGCATCCTGTATAGATGGACTGGAGCAGTATCTTCTATAATGTCCAAGAGGGGGTTGTTGCCAACCTCTGAGGAGCTTGTGTTTAGGTGAAACAGTGCTGCACTTCTATTATTCCCACACCTCTGTGGTGATCCTGTGGAGGGGGTTGGTGACCTGACCCAGGAACCTGAGAAGCCACCAATGTGTCTGAGGTGGAAAGGTGGTCAGTGGGACCCTTTAAGTCCAGGTTGACTGGGGTAATTGCTAGTGTAGTGTCAGGCAACTTAGAAGGGCCTCCAGACCCTTGTTGGGCCCAGGTCCTGTCCTCTAAATCTGTTCGGGTCCGGGATTTAGTAACAGCCAGTACATGGTCAGCTCCCATCGGGCCCTCAGCTGCCCAATTAGCTGAAACATTCAGCGGGCTAGAGACCGCCGTCCATGTCCCTTTTTTGACCAGAGGAGACCCAGGAGAAGATGGCGCCTTGCTGTCTAGGCCGTGGACCGAGGAGAAGGGTCCCCTAGGCTCCAGCAGACCCTTAGAGGCAGTTGAGAGATAGGGCTCAGGGTTAGGGTGCTGAGCGTCTATGACGCACTGACCTGGCAGCTCGGACGTCGCTGGAGCTTTTTCCCCCCCGGCGCGAGGAGCCGCGACCTCCATGCGGCGGCTGATCCCCATGTGGCGCGACCCGGGAGTCAGGAAGGGCAGTCGCTGGATCCGCTGATCTTGAAGTCTTCAGCGAGGCAGGTAGATCCAGGCGCTCCGCTAATCGATCCGACGCCCGGAGGTGAGTGTCCAGGCTTGTCCCGGTTGCAGCCAAGAGCTGTGCAGGGGGATGGCGCGAACTCCCAGCCACGTGGCAAGATGGCGCCGGCAGCTCTCGTGTACGGGGAGGAGGGCTGTCGTCTCGTATGTTCTGAAGAGGGGCGAAAAAGTTCGATATTGGGAGCCCCGATGATTCAGGAGGTATCCCGGGAGCTGTTGATGTGTTGTTGTGCTTTTTCTGGCCCATGATGCTTGTCCCAGGCAGGTTTATAAGCTAATCTCCGGAGGAGCTGTAGCAGCAAGACGTGTCCTATCCTCTATATGGCAAACCACGCCCCTCTCCACAATAATTTTTTATTAAAAATTTATTTTTATTTTATAATTGTTTTTTTTTTTTATTCTATGAAGGGATAACTGTTGCACAATTTTTTTTACATTTAGTAATATATTAGCATATTTATATATGCTAATACATTATAATCTGTGTCAGCCTGATACAGGCAGTGATCATGACAGCACATAGTCAGTCCTGGTCACTGGCTTGTTACACAGACAGCCCTGGGGCTACTCTGGGTCCTCAGGGCTGACTGTGCAGCCGTTACCCGGGCTTTGTCGGGTCACCGGGTGTTCCGATCACCCGACAGAGCAGGGAAACCCTTTGATTGCGCTGCGGTGACGATCCGCCACAATCAAAGGGTTAAAGCACCGGGGTGCAGAGGAGATGCTCTGGGATCAGGGCTGTGTAAAGACGTCGCTGCAGACGAACGACCTGCACCAGCCGACGTCTAATGTCGGTGGGCGGTCGTTAAGGAGTTAAGGGACTCCAAACTTTTCACTGGTGATTGATGCGGTTTAGCACAGCACCAATCACCACTGATAGCTGTGCCTGGTTGGATTTTTAATTGTAAATGGCTGCAATTGGTTGTTACGCCTTTAATGGCAGTGACCACCAATGTGGTGGGGATTAGCTACACCCCTGGGCATTGAGGGAAGCTAGTCTCCTGTCAGGGAGTCAAATCCTGACCATTATTTTACAGTATGTTTGTGGATCCAATGTGGGGAAAGGGTTAATGTACACTGCTTTCCTGCAGCTCTAACTAAGAGTAATTCCTGATCAGGTGACCTTTCATCAACCTAGCATGACCTATAATTGAAAATAGAAAACTGATTTAGAGCAATGGAAAATTATTTTTCTAAGTAACCAATAAAAAACAACCAGCACACTTGCAAAAACCTCTTGTAGTGAAATGGTGCACTTACCGTAGTTTTGTCCATGACTAGTGCATTCCAAATACTAGTCATAGCTTGGCGGATTCCAGTATTGGGGTCAAACTGATAGCGATACAAACGTGGGACTAGCAGTGGCATAAAAGGAGCAAGCTGTTCTCCTGCTTTTGTGGCAATCACATTGAAACCAAATGCTGCTCCCTAGCACAAAAACAAAATCATAAACAGATAAAATTTCATTTTTCAGTTACACGAATACATACCATAAACATGTTAATACAGAAGGAAAAATGGTCTTAGTCCATACAAGTTTGTAGGGTGTGCAACCAGAGGTTTAGGTATATATATTGATGTTATTACTAGCAATTAGAAATGCATAATATATTTGTTGAAAGTGATGATGACTAGTGAAGAGCGATTCGGCCAATAATCTGCATCAAGTAGATTTCAGATTATGATGAATCATCTCCCCTACTGTCGATCCTCGATGTCGATTAAAGAGAACCTGTCACATAGTTTATGCGCCCCTTGCTAAGGACAGAACAAGCTAGTGACAGAAATGCTGTATCCAGTGCTGTGTCCCTTATTCTGTAAGATGCTGTAGTTTTGTGTATTTAAAGAGAACCTGTCACATAGTTTATGCGCCCCTTGCTAAGGGCAGAATAAGCTAGTGACAGAAATGCTGTATCCAGTGCTGTGTCCCTTATTCTGTAAGATGCTGTAGTTTTGTGTATTTAAAGAGAACCTGTCACATAGTTTTTGCCCCCCGGGCTGAGGACAGAACAAGGTAGTGTCAGACCTGCTGTTTCCAGCGCTGTGTCCCTTATTCTGTAAGATGCTGTAGTTTTCGTGTATTTAATGCTCAAATCTGCAGTTTTCAGCTAGAAGAGTCATTCAAAGAGTCCTTTAGGTGTCAGTTTTTTTCAAACCCCGCCCAACTGAGGCTAGCCCTGCCCACCTCAACTGACAAACCTATTACTTTGAATAGGTAGAAACATGTGAATAACTGTCAGTGGGTGGGGCTAGCCTTTGGTGGGTGGAGCTAACACCTGCTCATGAATAAGATTTGAGGGGTAAATGCTCTAAAACTGCTGCATCTTACAGAATAAGGGACACAGCGCTGGAAACAGCAGGTCTGACACTAGCTTATGCTGCCCTCAGCAAGGGGGGCATAACCTATGTGACAGGTTCTCTTTAATGCTCAAATCTGCAGTTTTCAGCCAGAAAAATCATTCAAAGAGTCAGTTTTTTTTTTCAAACCCCGCCCACCTGAGGCTATCCCGCCCACCTCAACTGATAAACCTATTACTTTGAATAGGTAGAAACATGTGAATAACTGTCAGTGGGCGGGGCGAGCCTCTGGTGGGTGGGGCTAACACCTGCTCATGAATAAGATTTGAGCGGTAAATGCTCTAAAACTGCTGCATCTTACAGAATAAGGGGCACAGTGCTGGGAACAGCAGGTCTGACACTAGCTTGTGCTTCCCTTTAATCTCCAATTCCCATTAAAGTCTATGGGAGAGGAACACCAGCTTCATTTTTACACCCAAACAGGTGAGGTGAAGCTGGAATTAACATCCACAACAGTAAACTGGATATGTGCTACGTCTTAGGCAAGACAATTAGGCTACAAGAGTCACAGAAAAAAATTCACTGGCTAAAAAAATTCATTCCTTTCAATGGATAACTGAAAAGATGAGGACGGCGTAGCCACAGCAGGTCACACAAAAAAAAGACACCGGTATTGGAAATGGCACATGGGAACTGGCAGGAGACCCCTATCACTTTTTGCACCAGGGACCAACAACTTGTCATATATGTGGTACTGGTGGCAGCAAGAACATCCCAACAGGGCAGGGTCCTAGTTACAGTGGGTGCGGTGAGAGCCAGGGCTGCCGTCAGTAATCTATTAACCGTTTTATGGCCACATGCAGCCATCAAATGGGGCGTCCAACCATTACTACTTCCTATTTTTAACATTGTACCGGGCCATTTTTTGATTAGGGCCCCTGACAGGAATACTGCCCTATTGGCACCCCTGGCATCCATTTTTTTTTTTTTTTTATATCAAGAAATTTTATTGGTTTTTCAAATATAACAAATATATAATGAACAGTAATGAGCTGGACATCAAAAGTATATCTTCAATACAGCAGAAATAAGAGGTATTTGAAAACTACAGTACTTCTTGGCCGCCAATCTCCGATAGTCACACAATACCACTAGCAATCAGAATTGCATAACAATTTATAGGTGGGAGAATTATTAATCAGCTCAAACATAAAAATTAATCAACATAAACATTTTCTGAGTGCGAGCTATATAGGCTAGACCTAGAGCCACTGGGATCCTGTCTTATTTAGTGAAATTAACCGTTTAAGACCTGTCGTCTTCATCCTATTATACGGGATGGATCACCCTCTCATATTTGAAGCCTACCTAGGGACCCTGCCAGTTTGCTTTTCCAGTACCAGGTAGTTCCGAGAAATGGTTGCATAAAGATATCTCTGTGAAATCTCTGTGACTGGGAGGAAAGCTTCAATAAAGCATTGCCAAGTGTTAAAGAATTTTTCAGCCTGGGCGTCTTTTTTATCTAATACATTTAGCCTTTCCCCTTGCATATAGCGTCTAACGGATTGTATTACCGTGTCTAGGGATGGGACCTTGGGATTTAACCATGCACCGAACAGGCACCGCTTTGCCGCCATCATAACAATGTGCAGAATTTTATTGTCCTGAGTGACCTTTGTGCCAACTGGAAGGTTATGGAACAGGACTTGCCTGGGATCCAGTAGCACCGGGATTGCTAACTTTGATTTCAGTTCAAGAAGCAACCTGGTCCAAAAGTTCCTCACCTCAGGGCACGACCAGAGGCCATGTGCCAAGTTTGTTGAAGGGGCTGAGCATTTTGGGCATGCCATTAGGCGATCTGGGAAAGACGGGTGAGGTGGAATATTGAACCCCAAAATCGTCTCTCCAGGATTCATCAACCATCATTTTTCTGACTCTTCTCCATCCCTCCAACACCGCCTCTGCTATACCTATATCAGGGACATCTCGTTCCCAACCCCTAAATATTCCGTTGGCTGCCTCTTCGTCTTTAGGCCAGCGAAGACCAGAGTAAAGCAGGGACAAAGAGTGTATAGAGCTCAATGGTCCCACTAAGCCGCCAAAGCGAGAGGGTTTGAGAAAATCTGTTAGGGAACCTATTCTTGCTTTCACAAAGCTCATAACCTGTCTAAAGACAAGAAATTGTTTCTGGTCAAAATTATTTTGGCTCTGTAGTGCTTCAAATGAGAAGAAACAGCGCTCCCTGACATTAACGAGCTGGGAAATATTATCCAGGTCCAGCACCGTCCATTGTGGAAGATAACTTTGTTCTATTCTGGGGGTGAATTCCGGGTGCCCTCTCCAGGGCAGATACTTACTGGCTTGATAAGGGAGGCCATAAAGTTTTCGAGCTGCTTTCCATGCACTAACGGTATCCCTAATTATTAAACCCTGTTTGGCTATAGGGGGAAGAGCTTTGTATGGAGTGTGTAGGAGGGCCTTTAAACTCCATAGTGCGACCAGGCTAGCTTCAAGAGTTGTATTGGAGAAGATAGACTTATTCTTAGTCAATGCCGTGGCGAAGTAATGCGCCTATGTTGTAGGCTCTAATGTTAGGAAGGTTTAACCCACCCAATTTCTTCGGGAGAACCAATTTTTTTAAGGGCAATCCGTGGATGTTTGTTCCACCAAATGAATTTGATAAAAGCTGAATTGCGTCGATTTATGCAGGTATGTTTAAGCAAAAGGGGAATAGTTTGTAATTGGTATAGTAACCTCGAAAAGCTTACCATTTTAATTAAATGGTAGCGGGCCAACAAGGGTAATGGTAAAGCTGCCCATCTGGTTGATTCAGTACAGATTTTGTGAATTAGTGGCGGGAAATTTAAGGTATACACAGTTTCTGGGGACCTCCCTATATTAATACCGAAGTATTTAATATAAACAAGTATCGAAGATGTCCAGCGAAAAAGTAACTGCTGTTTGTTTAAAATTTCCTAAGCTTTATTTTGTAACAGAATTAAAATGTATCTTTTTGCTGATAAGAATGATCGCATCACTAGCCATCACTAATAGATCGGCAAAAAGAACAATTTTTAAGCCAATCTTAATTCCCTCTAATTCTTTGAGGGAGTGGCTGTATCTAGACAGTGGCTCCATGGCCAAATTCAAAAATGTAGGGGAGAGAGGGGGCATCCCTGCCTGGTGCCCCTCCACAGCGAGAAAGAGTCAGACAGAAAACCTGGTATAACTATCCTTGCCGTGGAGTTAGTATAGAGAGAAGAGATATATTGTTTAAAAAGGCACCTCCAATACCCATACGTTCCATCACCCTACACATTGACATTGTCGAATGCCCTTTCCGCATTTATAGTCAATATAGCTGGGGAAAGGTGCTTCTTGGGGTTAACCTTAATGCCATCCAGTACCATCAGGACCTTACGAACATTGGTAACCACCGATCTATTTTGGACAAATCCCACCTGGGGGCTGGAGAATAATTTGGGCAGGAGTTACGCTAGCCGGACTGCCATGATTTTTGATACTATCTTAAGATCGACATTGATGAGATATATGGGGTGAAAGGATGATGGGTCTAGAGGGTCCTTATCCGGTTTTGGTAGAACCCGTATATGAACTTCGTTCATGTATTTTGGGATGTTGTTACTCGACAGGAAGGAATTGTAAAGTGAAACTAAGGTTGGCAAAAATTTCAGGGAGGAGTACCTTGAAAAATTCAGAGGTATATCCATCTGGGCCTGGTGCCTTTTGATTAGCTAACTTCCGAATCGTATGGGCTACACACTCTTCAGGTATAGGTGCCTCCAAGAAGTCCTTCTCCTCCTGTGATAGCCTCGGCAAGGATACTTTGTCCAGTATTCTATCTGGTTCCCCCGTGTCTAGGGGACAGTAAAGCTCAGAATAATATTTTCTGAAGATCCAGGTAATATCTTTACCATCATGTTTGGGAGTGCCAGATTCATTTCTCATAGCATGTATATTATTTGAGGGTCTCAAGCCTCTCGCCAGATGAGCTAAAAGTTTGCCCGGTTTATTCCCAAACCTGGAAAGTCGGGCATCATGTATTGATTTGCGGGTTTTTTCACTCTGCCATAACCAGTGCTCGTAATCCCTTTTTGCTGTACTCCAGGCTTCCCAGTTCAATCGGGTCGGATGGCTCTTAAAAGCAGTGTAGGAGGTTCTAAGTTTGTGTGCAAATTCCTCTATCTTAGATGCTATTAATCTTTTTCTTGAAGCTATGTAGGAGAAAATACAGCCTCTCAGAACTGCTTTTGCAGTTTCCCAAAATAGATGGGGTGTATCTGCATGGGCTAAATTGTCCCTATTATATTCAAACCACCATAACCGGAGCAGGTCTCCAAATTCCTCGTTCTCATGTAAACATGATGGAAACCTCCAAATATATTCGTCCCCTCTAGGGGTAAAATCATAGATTTCCAATGAGATCCGGGAATGGTCAAATAGGATTAGATCTTCTATAGTCACCGCTTTACCCGTGCAGCCATTGCGGAAGAGGCCAAAAAACAATTGATTCGTGACCAGGTGTGGTGATGGGGGGGGGTGGAGAAAAAAGTAAAGTTCCTGCCATCTGGATGGAAAGACCTCCAGATATCCCTTAGATAGGTGACTTCCAAAAAGCCTGCCAGAGTGGTTCTCTTGTATTCAAGAGTGGGATTTGTCTTCCTTAGTATTGTGCACTGAATTCATGGCCCCCTCCTATAATTTTTAAAGGAGTGACATCCGCTAACACTTTTTCCGCGAGCTCTTTAAAAAGGACCGCATTATCCCCATTAGGGCCATAGATATTATAGATGGCAATCTGGGTGTTGGCAAGTGATAGCAAGAGTCATAAGCACCGGCCATCAGAATCTGTAGATTCCTCGATTATTTGTCTAACAGTATGATGACCAATCCCTTTTTCCCTACCGCTGGGGACCCATATACTTGTCCTACCCATAGCTTCCTTAGTCTAAAAAAATCTTCCCTTTCCAAGTGGGTTTCCTGGAGTAGAGCAATGTCGGAGTGTAGTTTTTTCAGATGCCTCAAAATCAATGACCTCTTTTCGGATGTTCTAAGGCCTTTAACATTCCATGATATGATGTTGACCATTGTGGAAAGTAGATATGGTATCTGTCAAAGATTCCTGGAGTGTTGTCAGGTCGGCTTTAGAGGTAATCCCCTTAGGACGAAGGACCAGTGGCTCGGCATAGTGCAGAAAATAAACATCACACAAAAAAATTAATATATAATTAACAATCCAAACTAAAACTTTCACAGAGGAAGAAACGGCTTCCAAATCGCACCCCACGTGGGGGGGGGGGGGGGGGGGGGGAAACCTTTCCTCCCAATGTAGGTGCTGGAGGACCTTACTTTTTTCCAGCATTTTGGATTCAACAAAACTATCAAAAGCTCCTTGATGAGCAACAATGATCTAATAACAGTCTCAAGTAAAGGTACTTTATGTGGCTCAATTGACTAATTTCAAATAGAAAAAATGGTCCCTTCCCGGGGCTTGTGCGTAGCTTCCTTGCCAAAGGCCCAAATGTAGTAGTTCCTCCTGTGGACTCATCCCGGCCTAGCAGTAACACTGAACACAAAACGGAATAAAATGTGTTTTACCGGAACCGGGGTCGGGAGTTTTGGCGGCGCCGGTCCTACATGGGATCAACGCCCGGATATCCGTTTTTTTTTTTCGTCCAACTACAAAACCCAGAAACTTAATCCCCTTCCAAGATTATAACTTTGCCTGGGAAATAGTATTAAGGCGAAAACGAAGACATCAAAAGAGTATCAAACACTACAATGTACTCTCCTGGTGTCAAGTGGCCAGGGCCGAGGCCCAAACATTTTTTATTGTTTTTAGGCTCTCCACACAAAAAGGGAACATCCCCCATCACAAGAAAGCCATGGCGGGACTGTTTCAGTGGTTTCAAGGGGGTCCCGTGGCGTGGAGACACCCATTGAATGAGGCTGAGCTTTGTCCAAGTACAACTGAGCCTCCCCCGGCGTTTGATAAGTGGATGAATTTCCATTCTTGTGAAAAATGCGCAAAACAGCGGGGTACAGCAAGGCAAATTTTTCATGTCTCCGGTACAATTCCGTACAGATGGAAGAAAAGGTTCTCCAATGTTTGGCGACCTCAGCTGAGAAGTCCTCAAAGATTAACAGTCTGCTGCCTTGGAAGCATAGGTCAGAACGAAGTGACTTTAAAAACTCTCGTTTTCGATTTGTCAAAAAAGTTGAGTATTTGACGTGCTGTCATGGTCTTGGCGGTGGTGCGATCCCCCTCCCTGGCCGGACATCGCTTTGCCCCCCCTGTTAGGACCAATTATGGGCTCTCTCGACTGGAAATCTTCTGGAAAGCCCCAAGAGTTTGGGAAGGTTTAGCTCGCATATGCTACTAAGAGAGTGCTGGGGTATGGATTCCGGCAAACCTATTATTCTCAAAGTGTTTCGCCTGGAGCGATTCTCCAGGTCCTCAATTTTGTCAGCCATTCTTTTATTCTCAGAGAATACATCGTTTAGCTGTGATCGGGGGCATCAGCATCCATTTCCAAAGTTTGGACTTTAAATTCCAGCTCTTCCCGCCTATCTCCGTGCTCCCGTATCTACCCTTTTACTTGCGCAAACATGTGCGCTACCATGGCAGCTAAGGTTTCCTGTAGGTCAGGGGCTATTTGGCACGCCACTTCGGGCGCGATTTTATTATAGTTATCATCTGTAATGACAGAAGTAGGTTCAGGGTCATATTTTGCGAGAGCTTTAGGGCTATCAGACTGAACGGACAGTGCTTCCCATTCTGTGGTGGGCAGTATATTCTCCACATCCCCGGCCTCCATTGAGAGGTGTTTCTCATCTTGTGGAAATAGCGTTCCATACAATTTATTTATAGAAATTATAGGCTGACCAGCTCTGGGTGAATTTGTGAGAGTCGGAAAGAAGATAAAGGTCCAGGGATCACCCGTGGGTGTATAATGTGTCTAGTCCTTTTATGCAGCAAGGCACTATATCAGGGCAGATAGTGGAGACCCTTATATGATGGCATACCAAAGTCCCAAGAGAGCATTATGGAGACAGCATAGAAACACTGGGACTGTCAGAATGCCTCTCAATTAACTTTTTTACGCTACAGGCAGTTAGTTATTTGTGAGACAGATCGTGGTATGGATATGCAGCAGGGTTACAATGCTTTACCGGATTTATGAGCCGTAATAGTGGAGCAACAAGTAAGAAGTGCGGTTCTATTAAAATAGTAAGGATCTTCAGTCCTTTTTAATGCAGCTGATCAGTGGGACAGTAGAACAAGGACTTCTCTGCACAAATAAGTCTATTTTAGCCCTGATGTAAAAGGCTCTCTGGAAAGAAGGAAGGAAGACTAATGTCACTGCTGCTGCTTCTTTTTTTTTTTTTTAACCATAAACTTTTTCTTGGTCAGATATAAAGTAGTACAAACAGAATACAGTATGTGTCATTGTAAGACCAAATTTCAACTTTTACCCCCAAAACACAACCCAGCCCACCTCCCAAATCCATCTCCAGATTCAGAGCAGCAAATATCCATTACAATCAAATATTAATAACATTCAGTTCTTGTCACAATAAAAATTGTACCTGGCTGTCGGACGGCCTCCATCCACACAACTGCCATAGACAAAGTCCCAGGAACCTCTACACCGAGATTCCCAACACCCTATGCCTAGCTAAGTTCGGTGCAGCAAGACCAGAATTATCCAGCCATTTAGCCCATATTTTATTATACTTAAGTTTGGCCCCTCTCTTATAATACACCCCTCTCTCCAGAGCAATCAGCCAATTCACTTTATTAACAAACTCTTGTGCTGATGGAGGTTCTGCATCCAGCCACTTTGTCGCTATTAACTTCCTTGCCATAAATAAAAGCCTAGATATCGCGATTTTCTCAGCCTCTGAAACCGTTAGGTCTCCTACATATCCCAAAATACAAACCAACGGATTCATTTCCACTGTAATTTGAAAAATACGCTGGATCAATTGTACAATAAAAATCCAATATCGCTCTAGTTTAGGGCAATGCCAGAACATATGCAGCAGAGAGGCCGGGTGGACCTGACACCTATCACACAGAGGGGAGGCCCTAATTCCAATTTTATGTAGAAATAGAGGAGTTCTGTAAACTCGATGTGTTAAGAATAATTGAGAGATTCGATGCTGTTCACTCACTGAAATCAATGGTATGGTCCTCACTATCTCCTCCCAAATATTAGGCTCTATAGGGCCAATATCTCCTTCCCATCTACTACGTAAATCTATTGGGTTTCTAGAAAAAAAGTTTGCCAATATAAGTTTATATAAAGTGGATATTAGTCCCTTCGTTGTTTTGATGTTCTTGACCTTATCTATTGGAATAAACTTGGCATTATGTTGATTATGTCTGATTTTTCTGCATTATAAGCGTACCTAAGCTGTAAGTATTTGTATAGCTGAGTATGCGGTAATTCCATTTGCAATTGCTGAAAACTTTTAAGCACCCCCTGATCTGTAAGCAGTTGAGAGACATATTGAAGGCCCCTAGATGCCCATGACTCGAATCCCTGGAGCACAAAAAGTTCGGACAACCAGGGGGTATTCCAAATCTCGGTATAGGATGTGCAGCCCTGAAGCCCAAAATCCACCCGTAATTTCCACCACAGTTTATGCATCAGATATAAAGTTGGAAACTTTTTGGAGTGCACTAAAAAAGGTTTTTGCCTCCAGTTTACCATAAAGATTGGGAGAATTAAAATAGTGGCGTAATAGTTTCAAGTTTAAATCCTTATCCCCCTCCCCATCCCAATCTCTCATATATTGCAGTTGTGCTGCCAAGAAGTAAACTGCTGGATTAGGAATTGCCAACCCTCCCTCGTCCTTTGCCAATTGCAGAGTTTCTAGCTTTATTCGGGCATGTGTCCTGCCCCAGATAAGGGCTCTGAAAATAGTATTGACTTTAAAAAAGAATCTCTGGGGGAGCCAGATTGGAGAGTTATGTAGGAGGTACAACAACTGGGGCATCCAAATCATTTTAACCAGATTTGATCTTCCCGCTATGGTAATTTATGCCAGACATCCAATTTATTTTTAAATTTAACTAGCAATGGATCCAGATTCAACCGCCCAAATTCCTGTAAATTCACAGAAATATTTATACCCAGGTATCGGAAAGAATGGGACACTAGAAGTGGTATATCTCCAGGGAGAGTAAATTGATCCATGGCTTTGATAAGATGGGGAGCTGAGGAACGTGACAGAGTCCAGGCGTTGATTATCTCCCCCTTCAGTAACAAGTATAGACATCCCTTACATCTCCTCTTCTGCGGCACCTCATGCTCTGAGGGTACTCTGAGTGTGCACCCTATTTTGAGACAAGCCCTCTTGGTATGGAAAACGACACGTTCCCTATACTATAAAGAGGGAATTGATCATTTTACCCCACTTTGGTTTAATAAGACATTTCCGGGGTTATTGGGTTTGTCACATGAAGCGGGTTGGTGTGGGTGGGGGGTTTGGCATGTTTCCCAGGTCTGCTCCACTTCAGGCGTTAAGTCATTCCCTGACATACAGGCAGAGTTTGGTCTGCCATCGTCTCAGATTTTTACCTACCTTAGAATTAAACATGCAATTACGTCTCAACTAGGCCACTCCTCTATATCCTTCCGGCAATTCCCAGTACCTCGCCTGATTCTCTCCCCACCCTCAGGCCATGTGGTCTCTGGCTTCTATGCACTTCTGTCACTTAAGGCTAGGGAGGGGCACATGGAAGGGATTAGGAAACATTGGGAGGAAGACGTAGGCCCACTAACGGATGAGCATTGGGAATTCTGCGTGTCCTCGCCTAAACTTATCTCGTCTAACCACAATGACAGGCTGACTCAACTCTACATTCTACATCGCTCCTATTACACCACCTCCAGACTTAATAGGTTTTGACCTGGCTATGCAGATGAGTGCCCGAAATGTCATTGCTCCTCTGGTACCTTTCTGCACCTAATTTGGTCCTGTCCTAGGGTCCTGGGGTTTTGGGCTCAGGTGATCCAGTTCCTGAATGATGTGATGGGATGCCCTGTTCCTCTCACCCCTGTCATGTGCATATTTGGTCCTGAACCAGATAACATGGACTCGCGGTCTAAATTTACCTTTGTATCCGAGGTGCTTTACTTTGCTAGAAAAGTTATTGTAAAGAATTGGTTGGCGTCCAGCCCTCCATCATGGACTGAATGGAAGGGACTAGTTAATAATGCGCTGCCGCATCAAAGATGGATGTTTCGGCGCAGAAACTGCATACATAAGTTTGAGAGGATATGGGGCAGGTGGCTAAATTCCCCTAGCACGGCCAGTACCTCACAAGCCCTTATATACGAGAGCCCTCCAAGCCCTTGACACACTACCGGTTTAGAGGCTCGTGATAGATAGGAACCTACTGTGCAACTACTTGAGACACCTAATCCTAGCTAACTAGAATTCTTGCTATTGAACTCTTTGACAATACTTGCGAGCCAGACATAAGAAATTAAAAAAACTCTGTAATATTTGATCACATTATCAATGTTAAATTTTGATTATGTTCCTGCATGTTGCAGGTCTTGTATTTTCTCATTCTGCTATAATTACTCAGGTACCTTGGTGCTTAAACATTTATGATCGCGCCGGTTGATGTACATGAATTGGATATGTGCACGATACTGTAATTATATCTCTAATTATATATTTCCTCTTCGCTTGATAATATATGTCCCTGCTGAGATGTATGCCTTCTATTATATCTATGTGTACCTGATTCAGTTACTACAAATAAAGTTTATTGTGAAATTTAAAAAATTGATCCATGGCATCCACTGGCATAATGACAGACTTCCCCCAATTAATTGTCAATCCAGAGTAGGCACCATAGCTTTTAATGTCATTAATTGCGTCTGGCAATGAGCCGCCAGTATTAGCCAAAAAAAGGATATCATCAGCGTATAAGGCTATTTTGTCCTCCAACCTCTGTCTCCTAAAGCCTTCAATACGGGCGTTTGCTCTAATCTGAGCTGCTAACGGCTCAATTGCCGGGGCAAATAGCAATTTGGAGACAAAGGGCATCCTGTCTTGTTCCCCTTCGCAAATCAAACGTCTCCATTGTAAATTATTAGACTGCACCTTACCCTTTTGGATCAGTATAAAACAGCTTAAT
This sequence comes from Phyllomedusa bahiana, assembly GCA_025379985.1. NCBI lineage: Eukaryota > Metazoa > Chordata > Amphibia > Anura > Hylidae > Phyllomedusa > Phyllomedusa bahiana. The sequence continues at coordinate 205,491 of JAODAL010000702.1, forward strand.
CCAGGATATAAATTTTGGCCAAAACCCCAATTTATGTAAAACCGCCCATAAGAATCCCACTCCACATTTATCAAAGGCCTTAGCAGCATCTAAAGAACAGATTGACCTATACCCAGCGTTATCAACAGGAAGGTGCAGGTTCATGTACAGTCTCCGTAAATTATTGGACGTATCCCTCTGTTGTATAAAACCCGCCTGAGCAGGATGCACGAGATCTGATCCCACCGCGTTAGTCTGTTCGCAAATGCCTTAGCTAGGATTTTGGTATCCACTGGGATTAGAGAAATGGGCCTGTAGGGGAACTCAGGGAGCAATGGATCTTTATCAGGTTTTTAATAACACTATTATTACCGCCTCTTGCATTGAAGAAAGGTAACCTGCCCTGTGTCTCTGCATCTGAAAAACCTCCAAAAAATTAGGTATCAACAGCTGCCCCAACGGCTGATAGACCTCTGGAGGCAAGCCATCCAACCCTGGGGACTTATTATTTGCCAAAGTCTTAACTGCCACCTGCAGTTCCTCTAGACGGAGAGGAGCATCCAATGCCTCTCACTGTTCTGCGTTCAACATGGGAAGATCTATACCTCGTAAATATTGTTGAATCTGAGAAGAGGAAACCTCAAGTCTTGATGTATATAAATGTTTATAAAAATCCCCCAATATTCCCAAAACATCCAAGGGTTCTGTCATTAAGGCGCCTGAGGCATGTCGTAGAGCTGGTATAAAGCTGGAGCCCCTCTGGGAAATAATGATAGTGGCTAAGTAACGGCCCGCCTGCTCCTCTTCACCAAAATAAGTTTGCTTTTTTAAAAATCGTTTATTTTTAGCAGATTCTAATAGAAATGTGTTCAGCGTATCCTGCGCCTTACGCAGTTCCTCCCCGGCTTGTAAAGTGCAGAGCAAAACGAATCGATTCTCAGCAGCATTGACTTGCTCACGGATAGTTTTTTCTAGCTGCCCCCTTTTAATCTTCATGGTGCTAATTTCCCGTGTCAGCCCCCCTCTAAGGTACGCCTTCATAGTGTCCCAGACTGTACTGATCGGAGCCGAGTCCACATTCATCTGAAAGAATTCCTCCAAATCTGACGCCAATTTAACTGTATCCATTCGGGGCAGCCAGAGTGCATTAAAATCTCAACCCTCATATTTCCTATGGAAAAATCAGGAATTTTAATCTGAATCAGCATTGGCGAATGATCAGAAATGGAGCGTGTAAGATACTCAGTTTTAGTTACCATTTGACACAGCCGCTGATTACCCAAAGCCATATCTATTCTAGACAATGTGTTATACGTACTAGAATAACAGGAATAGTGAAACTCATTAAGGTGTTTAGCACGCCAGATGTCTACAAGTTCCAACTCTCCAATCATGTGTCCAAACGGGGGTCAATGCTGAGGGTAGTAGTACATTATTTTGCTGATAATTTACCCCAATGTGGGTCCACCACAGTATTAAAATCCCCCATAGTAAAAAACTGGGACATCAGGATAACCATCCACAAAGTTAAACACTGCTTTAAAGGTACTGCAATTATAGGGTGGAGGTATATAAATGTTTACCCAAAAAAAATGTACAAGTATTTTATTTTACAGTTATACACATATATATCTCCCATCCCCATTCTCTTCAATAGCCATACATTCAAAAGGGAAAGGATTTATGGGTATTAATACTGAGGCCCCTTGAATAATTACTATGTAAACAATGACTCGCCCAACCCACCATGCCCTTTGAAGCCACTGTACTGTATCGGAAACTAAAGTGTCTCTTGAATAAACAATATAGCTGGCTGATATTGGGAAAGAAAATTAAAAATAGCATATATTTTTTTTGGGTCACTCAGTCCCCAGACATTCCAGGAGAGCAGTGTTATCTTATCCGCCATCTAAAAATCCTGTGCCCATTAAGTGACCAAGTAACTTCAACTGTCAAGATGATGGATGGAAGCCGTCCGCCCGCCCCACAAAGTAAGCAAGAGCATTTGGAGACAGATAAACCATCCCCCTCCCCAGAAATAAACATGTTAAACCCAAAAATTGTAAAATATTACAAAATACAAGAAAATTAAAAATGTGCAAAAATTTTAAACAGCCCATAAAACTGGGCTCAAGTCCTCCATACGACCGAAGTGAAGGCAACAGTTAACTGCATAGAATAAGGCTAACAGTTCTTCTCCAAACCCCCTGCTCCTAAAATGTATTTTTAATATGAAACGTTTGAATGGGTTGGAGCAGGACGAAAAATAAAGCAAGGGAAATCAGAGAGGGGAAGTGAAGAAAATGTGTACAGTGGTGATCACTTATCTCTCCCGGAAAACTCTGGAAGCTGCGCTTTTTATGGAGGATTTTTCTGGTCAATCCACTGCATAGCGTCTCTTGGAGTTTCAAAGAATTGCGTAGAGTTTTTAAAGCCACCACTCGGGTCTGGCTGGGAATAGCATGGGCATATTGCACCGAAGCGCCCCGGGGCCGCCTCTTGACATCCTGGAAATGCGCTCTTCAGTTTTGAACCTCTGTAGAGAAATCCGGATAGAAGGAAAATTTCCCAACAGAGTCCACATGACGTCCTGCTGAAGGTGCGCTTTGCGCAGTATAGTGTCCTCTATTTTTTAAAGTGCAAGCAGCTTTTAAACCCGCACTGATCTAGGCGGGGCCCCTGGAGGTAATGGGTGCATTGGGACCCTGTGCGCCCCTTTTAACTGCAAACATAGAAGTAAAGGAGTCCTTTCCAAAGATATTAGTGAGCCAGTTCTCAAAGAACTCTGATGGGTTGGGCCCTCTTTTTTTTTCGGGCACTCCCACAATGCGCACATTGTTTTGTCGGGAGCGATTCTCCAGATCATCCGTCTTGGCGAGTAGTGGCCTTAAAGGGGATTTGCCAAAAGAGACCAAATTTACGTACCTTTTGGTCAGCAAAGAGAGGCAGGATGTAAACAAATCATGCTGAGTCATGAAGCTGCAGGGGAGGAGAGGGTGGGGGCGAGTGGGGGAATCCAAGGGAGCGTCTCAAAACTTAAGTGAAATAAATAAACAGTACAAGAGTGGATTCTCAATACAGCAAGACAGCCTCAGATGCACTGTCAGGAGGAGCCTTAAAGTGCTAAGAAGTAATGTAAACAAATTTACGGAGCTGAAAGAGAGAAGAGACGCACACAGCCAGAGCACAAATCTGCATAAGGGATCCTGTGAAATGGGTTTACTGAAATAAACAAACTATAACTTTTGGATTCTGTATACAAAAGACAAACCCTATTTTTACACAGCAGCTTGAAGCTTCTTCATGTTCCCTGTCATCAGATAAAGCAGGGATTTTAATCACACTGCAACTAGTTTATTCTGTATACAAAAGAAATCATATGCTACCCCGGTGCCTTGAAAACTTCTGCAGCTCAGTCTCATCAGATAAGAAGCTCTCTCTGTGCAAGCCCGGCCAGCAGCTTTTTGTCAGGTCGTAATCTAATAGAAGCTTTGAAGTAACCCAAGGGCATGTAAGGAAGGCTGTAGCTCTCTCAGACCAAATTTTGGAATTTACATATATTTAGAAAAGTGATTAAAAACCCATTTTGAAGGATCCCACGTCAACATTACATCGTGGCAAAACCCCTTTAATCATCTGAGAATGCGACTCACAGTCCCGCTGTAAAGGATTGAATTGATCCTCCAAATCACTGATTCTGGTTTCAGCAGCTTTGACCCACTCAGCATATCGCTGCATATCATGCCGCATGATATTGATATCCTCTTTAAGACCGCCAACTTGTGTAATGAGGGTGGATAAAGCAGTATGGCATTGGTGAACAGCTTGAAGCACATCCCTCAGTGTAGGCTCCTCTGTATCTTGCTGTGCTTGTAAACTAGGAGTGACCTGTGTATTTGTTTTAGGTCTGGCTCCTGTATGCATGCTGCTGGCACTTATCTCTTCCACTGCTCCTTGCCTGTCTGTTACAGCTACTGCTTGTATATTTCCAGCATGCTGCTGTTGCTTACTGGGAGACTCTGTGCCAGAGGAAGATGTAGAAGGGTTGTGGGCATATTGGGCTAATTTAGCCAGTGTCCCATGCGGTACCTCTGCTTGCTTCCCTGCTGTTCTTGCAGAGCCACGCTGTCCCTGGGCTTCTTGTTCAGCCCCACTCTCCACCTTCTGTGGCTCCTTGTTGCGGCGAGTCATCGCACTACAGGTCTGGAAAGTGACCAGAATACTCCGGTGAGTATGAGAAACAGCTCTGCTTGTTGTCCACGGAGTTTGTAAGTCCTATGCCTGCTCCAACACAGGATTTACAGGAGCAAGTGCTGGAGCTCCTCTTAGAAGCTGCTGCTCAGCTTGCCAGTCAGGCTCCGCCCCCCACTGCTTCTTCTTCAGTGCGGCCGGGGCTGCGCCCTGGAATGGCGGGAAAGGGTGATAATGGCGGCCGGTGGCAGGAACCGCCCACTCGTTCAGCCCTGTGCGGGGGGACCGTTAAGAGCGCTCTACCCTCCGGAATAAGCCCCTGGGGCTTGTATCCAGTACCTCAGAGGGGGTTGCAAGGTGCTCCTCCCCACCGTTGCTCTCTCCTCTCTGCTGTTCCTTGCCGCGGCTGAAGCGCGGGTCCCATTCCCCTCCTCGCTCTCCCGTGCTGCTCTTTAAAATTGCTCTGTACCGAGCTGGATGCTGCCCAGACTCCTCAGCTTCCGGTAGCTGTCTGAGCCGTCGGTGGGTGTTGGTTGCCGGTATAGGTGCGGGTAAGCGGTCATGCTGCTCCGGAGCTCCTGCAGTCGCGTTCACCGCATGCTGGCGCCGGAACCGGAAGTCCTGACATCCATTTTAAAGTAGCCTGACCCCAAAACCAGCAAAAATTCCCTTATGGACCCCTAGAATAAAAATTCGCAATAAGAAATTGTCTATTTTAAAAAACATTTTTTCCAATGCTGCTGCTACGGCTACTTGCCATTCTACTGCTGGCACGTTGCTGATGTTGTTCCACCATGACATTAGAACGTGAAGAAGACGCAACAGATGTCTCCAGTTGGTCAACGAAGCCTGTCAATTTGTGTGGGTGGAAGGAATCTGCTCACTTTTGATTTGGAACGTGGATCAAGGAGGGTGGCCACCTAGTAACCGCTGTTCATTTTGATGGCCTTGAAGCATGGGAAATAAGCTTTTTTTAATAAGACCTTTATTATTGGTTTCTTTTACAGCGGCATGACCCCAAGATCAGCAAAGACGCCCTTGATGGACCCTCAGAATAAAAAGTGCCGGAAGGAAAAAGTATTTAAACCACTATTTTAGTAAACAGGACATTGACTATTCCTGTCCTTTAACGCAGCATGACCACAAAACCCACACAGATGCCCTTATGGACCCTCAGATTAAAAAGTGCCGGAAGAAAATAGTCTTTGAAAAACTATTTTAGTGAACTGGACATTGACTATCCCTGTCCTGTACCGCAGCATGACCCAAAAACCTGCATGACCCACAGATCACAAAGTGCCGGAAGAAAGTAGTCTTCGAACCACTATTTTAGTTGAACTGGACATTGACTATCCTTGTCCTGTACCGCAGCATGACACCAAAACCCGCACCGATGCCCTAAGCATAAAAATTCGCAATGAGAAATTATTTTAAAAAACTAGTTTTCCAATGCTGCTGCTGCTACAGCTACTTGCCATTCTACTGCTGTCACGTTGGTGACGTTGTTCCACCGTGACATTAGAACGTGAAGCAGACAAAACAGATGTCCCCAGTTGGTAAACGAGGCCTCTGTGAAAATCCTGCATTCCACTGTCAAGTGAGTTGAGGGAAGTTACTGATCAAGGAAGGTGAGGCTGTGAACGTGGATCACAGAGGTTCAGCTGGCAGGATCGGACATACAGTGGGTGCGGTGAGAGCCAGGGCGGGCGTCAGTCATCTATTTACACGCAGGTTTAGCTGGCAGGGCGGGATTTAGAGTGGGTGCGGTGAGAGCCAGGGCTGCTGTCAGTCGTCTATTAACACGGCAAAAATGCCCTTATGACGCAGCAACGAAAACAGTCGGGCTGAAGCAGAGTGCGTATTGCGGAAGTGTGAGCTAAGCCCTTGATCCTTTCTCAGAAGACAGTCAAAACCTGTGTAGCGCTTGAGAAATTTCTGCTTCTACGAGAGCGCTTGCCTCTACATATGAGTGCGGACTAATTGAGCTTCACTTGGAAATGCTGATGGTTGACGCTCCTGTTCCACCCAGGTGCCCTTTTCTTGGCTTTCTTTTTCTAGTTTTACTCAACAGGCTGGAGGAAATTGTCTCTGTTCTTGGTGTGGCGAATGTGCGCCATACGAACATTGATTCTTGCACAAGGGTTGTACCATGTATCTGCTTGTTCAAAATTATAACAGGCAAAGCAAGCAAAAATAATTTTGCACGAATCCAGCATATGCAAAAGGACGTAATAACTTTAATGTGAGACAAAAGCACTACCTGTGTGTAGCGTTTTTTCACCCCCTGTACCATGAGTGCTTTTGTCTCACATTAAAGTTATTACGTCCTTTTGCATATGCTGGATTCGTGCAAAATTATTTTTGCTTGCTTTGCCTGTTTGGCTGTCTTTGATCGGGATTAAGGATCCGTGCAGCCGCAAACTGAGGACGTACCTAGAAAGAAGACCTGCAACTTATCCATACATCTTCGGGTGAGCTCCTCTTTGTTTGTTATCCTTTGTCTTACTTTTATTGTTTTTTTGTTGTTGGCGTTCAAAATTATACCAATAGCATGTATACCAATAACTGTTTCACATTGTAGATCCTGGCAGTATTGCCATGAATGATAGCATTTAGGTGGAATGCCTATTTCTATGGTGTCCATACTCTTAAGGTGCATAATGTCACCCTTCTTGTAAAAGCGCATGTATGTTGAGAAAGGTAGAGGGCCGCTGACCGGAGTACTGCCCTATTTGCACCCCTGGCACCCTTTTCACAGTAGCCTGACCCCAAGACCAGCAGAAATGCCCTTATGGACACAGAGTAAAATTAGCAGCAAGAAATGAGTATTTGAAACAAGATTTTTTTTAATAGAACCTTGAATAATTGCTGTCTTTTCCAGCTGCTTGATCCCAAAACCTGCAAAAATGACCCTTTCAACACTCAATAAAAGTAGCCAGAATCAAAGAGTTTTTTAAAAAACATTTTTGGTAATAGGACCTGGATTATAGTTTGTTTTTGACAGCAGCATGCCACCAAAAATTCGAAAAAATGACCTTTCGGCCACTATTGACAATTGTGAAGAACAAATGCCTGTTAGAAACCACATTTTTTTACAATAGGACCTGTAGTATAGCTGGTTTTGGACAGCACCATGACCCCAAAACCATTGACAGTTCTTAAAATTTTTATGAAGAATTGAGTAATTAGAATAAGGTTTTTTCATGAAACCGTGTACAATTGGTGTCTTTTACAATCTCCTAACCACAAAACCAGCAAAATGACCTTTTGGATACTTAGAATAAAAATTGCAGTAAGAATGATCATTTAAAAAAAAAAAAAAAAAAATTTAAAGAGGACCATTTCTTTTTTAAGAGTAATGTTGAGTAGACCGGCAACTAATCGGTGACCTCGGCAATTGGGGCCACAACATCATCAGAGATAAACGCCTGATTCATCTTTATGAAAGTCAAACGATCCACATTCTCAGTGGAAAGTCGGATACGTTTGTCTGTAATCACTCCCTCAGCTGTGCTGAAGGTCCGCTCAGATATGATGCTGGCTGCTGGGCAGGACAACACCTCTATGGCATGACGAGCAAGCTCGGGCCATTCATCCATTTTGGATATCCAGAAGTCGATTGCGTCCGGAACATATCCAAAAACATTGGTGTTGAGATGCAGATAGTCGTGGACCATGATCTTAAGCTGGTCTCTGTGTGTCTGATTTGTGCCCTGCATGACAGGCGTTGGTGAGGCGGGAAATAAGAATTGCCAGAGGTCATCCATTAGGCTTTTGCCACAATGCCTGCTGCTGCTGCTACGGCTACTTAGCACTCTACTGCTGTCACGTTGTTCCACCGTGACATTAGAGCGTGTAGCAGACGTAACAGATGTCTCCAGTGGATCAATGAGCACGGTCTCAAATTCCTGCATTCGACTGTCTATTTGTGTGGGTGGAAGGAAGTGCTGAGTTTCGCTTTGTAACGGGAATCAAGGAGGGTGGCCCCCAGTAACTGTTGTTCATTTTGATGGCCTTAATACTTGGATCATGTTGGAGAAAATGGAGAATCCAAGCACTCATGTGAGAGATGGAGCCCAGATTTCCCAAGCCTAGTGGTCGAGGGGTACTAAACACATCTTCAAAAAAAATCTGCAAAAAAACATATGAGGCGGATGTGCGCCCAAAATGCACAACACACCCCTAGATGATATCCATGAGGGGTGTTGAATCCAAAATGAGGTGACTTCTGGAAGGTTTCACCTGTTGTGATACTTTTGCAGCTGTGCAAATGGAACATGGCACCCATCAAAATCTGTGTTCCAAAAGCCAAATAGCGCTCCCTCCTTTGTACACCCTGCCATGCACCCAAAAAGCAATTTGCACCCACATATAGGGTATTGTTGAACTTAGAAGAAATTGCATAACAATTGGGGTGCTTTTCTTTCCTAGTATTCCTTATAAGAATGAAACCTTTTCAGCTAAAATTGCAGATTGTTGGAAAAAAAATAAAATTTTTCTTTTTTACAGCCTAACACTAAAACTTTTTAGGAAAGACCTGTGGGGTCGATATACTCGCTGCACCGCTGGATATATTACTTAAGGGGTGTTTTTAGGGGGGTTTATCAAGTTTTAACACCTTAGGGTGACCGCAAGCCTGTATTGGCACTTAAAGTACATCGTAAGGAAAATGAGACCCCAAACTCCATTAGGTGCTTCTCCTTATCTGAAGCATGTGGTCGAATCAAATATGCCACATATCGGACCTCTCGGTAGAATAAGGATAATCTATGTTGGGTTCCAGTAAACAGTGGATAAAAATTTTAAATCTTTAAAAGGAAAAAAAAGTGCGATTTTGAAATTTGCTTCAAATTCTGTGAAACACCAAATGGGTTAATAAACTTCCTAAATGATGGTAGTCATTTATGGGGGTATCTAAAATACGGGTCCCTCTCAGCCACGTCAGAACGGGACTGTCCCCCACACCCTTCCAAAAGGGGAAGATACAATACTGTATGGGTGTTATGTATATTATATTTCAGAGCAGCTGCTTTTTTGTATACCCCACTCACAAGTGTAACTTTGTTTTTGTACTAAAAAGCATATAAAGCAATCTGTCAAGGTGCAATGGCCTAGGATAAAATTTGTTCAATATACTCTATAATTGGCTTTCCTAGAACTCGAAACTACATGCCATTTACAATGTAACGGACACTTCCAATCTGTAACATGTGCTATTGACAGGAAGATTTAGCAAAACAAAATAAAGTTTTCATTGCATTTAGTGTTTGGTTACCCTTCTCTACATTACAGTATAGTATTGCATATCATTTGCTGTGGTTTACATGTTTAAAAAGGAGCTGCTAAATTGGGCACCATGTGAGAGTAGCTTCTTTTCATTTTTTGGTACACTGTAATGTATGTAAGCACTTAAGAAAAAGTGATACTCTAAATAGACATACATCTATCCAGTTCAGCCTATTGTCCTACAGTGTTGAACCAGAGGAAAGCAAAAACCCCATGAGATAGAAGCCAACAGTCCTCATTTTAGGGAAAAAAAATTCCTTCCGGACTCTAATCTGGCATCAGAATGAATCCTAGACACTATAACATGTTAAATAATTCATCCAGAAACTTTTTGAACTCTAGTGAGTTCACAATGACAACTTCTGGCAGAGAGTTCCGTAGTCTACTGCTCTTACAGTAAACAATCTCTTTCTATGGTTATGTAGAGACCATCTTTCCTCTAGACATAGAGGATGCCCCCTAGGTCTGGATACGGTCCTGGGTATAAATAAATCATGGGAGAGATCTCTATAATGACACCTGGTATTCAGTGAAGGAAATAATTATTTGATCCCTTGCTGATTGTGTAAGTTTGTCCACTGACAAAGACACGAACAGTCTATAATTTTAAGGGTAGATTAAATTGAACATTGAGAGATAGAATATCCAAAATAAAATCCAGAAAATCACATTGTGTAAATTATATAAATTTATTTCCATTTTGCAGTGAGAAATAAGTGTTTGATCCCTCTGGCAAACTAGAGTTAATACTTGGTGGCAAACCCCTCATTAGCAAGCACAGCAGTCAGACGTTTTTGTAGTTGATGATGAGGCTTGCGCACATGTCAGGAAGAATTTTGAGCCACTCCTCTTTGCCGATCATGTCTAAATCATTAAGATTTTGATGGTGTTGCTTAGCAACTCGGAGCTTCAACTCCCTCCATAAGTTTTCTATGGGATTAAGGTATGGAGATTGGCTAGGCCACGCCATGACCTTAATGTGCTTCTTTTTGAGCCACTCCTTTGTTGCCTTGGCTGTATGTTTTGGGTCATTGTCTTTCCCAGCCTCGACTCATTTTTAATGTCCTGGCGGAGGGAAGGAGGTTGTCACTCCTTTACGGTACATGGCTCCATCCATTCTCCCATTGATGCGGTTAAGTAGTCCTGTGCCCTGAGCAGAGAAACACCTCCAAAACATAATGTTTCCACCTCCATACTTAACAGTGGCGACGGTGTTATTTGGGTCATAGGCAGCATTTCTCTTCCTCCAAACACTGCGACTTGAGTTAATGCCAAAGCGCTCAATTTTTGTTTTATCTGACCACAACACCTTTTCCCAATCACTCACAGAATCATCCAGGTGTTCATTGGCAAACTTCAGACGGGCCAGCACACGTGCCTTCTTGAGCTGGAGGACTTTGTGTGCACTGCAGGATTTTAAATCATTACGGCATAATGTGTTACCAATGGTTTTCTTGACGACTATGGTCTCAGCTGCTTTGAGATCATTAACAAGTTCCCCCTGTGTAGTTTTAGGCTGATCTCTCACCATTCTCATGATCAAGGATACCCCATGAGGTGAGATTTTGCATGGTGCCCCAGATCAATGTCGATTGACAGTCATTTTACATTTCTTCCATTTTCTTACTATTGCACCAACAGTGGTCTCCTTTTCACCCAGCGTATTACTTATGGTTTTGTAGCCCATTCCAGCTTTGTGCAGGTCTATGATCTTGTCCCTGACTTCCTTAGAAAGCTCTTTGGTCTGTTGTAGAGGTTAGAGTCGGACTGATTGAGTCTGTAGACAGGAGTCTTTTATAAAGGTGACTAAGACAGCTGTTTTTAATGCAGGTACCGAGTTGATTAGGAGCATCTAACTGGTCTAACTGGAGCAATAAATCTTATTGGTTGGTAGGGGATCAAATACTTATTTCTCTCAGCAAAATACAAATACATTTATATAATGTATACAATGTGATTTTCTGGATTTTATTTTGGATATTTTATCTCTCAATGTTAAAATTAACCTCCCCTTAAAATTATAGACTGTTCCTGTCTTTGTCAGTGGACAAACTTACACAATCAGCAAATAATTATTTCCTTCACTGTAGTTATACACATTTATTAGGTCACCCCAAAGCCTTCTGTGCTCTTAACTAAGTTCTCTGCTTAATTTTATTTTGTATTGTTTTGTGATGACATTTTTGGGCTTTGGAACAAACTACTAGTTTTCCATAGCATTATGATCTGAATTTACAACAGCTGTAACTTACAAAGGTTGCCCTGGAACAAATTAATACTGCAACTTGAGGGAACACAGTACAAGAGAAATACTGGAAAATGGAAACCAAAAATATTTTTTTTTTTACCTTCCTGGAGTTCCACATCGCATGATGGTTAGCCAGATTCATAAACTTGTATATGAGGTCCGGTTGGCTAAGATCACTGGCCAGTGCACACAGCTCCTTGTAGGTAGAAACCCGTTTTTTGGAAAAGTAAAGGGTTAGTCATTAAAGTTTACTAGCATGGCTTTTTACATATTATTATAACACAATCTCTTGATTTCATAAGGGGGAAACCCGAGGGGAAAATTGCCATGCCGGGGATGTTGAACAGTATGTTGTTTCCCGGGGGCCCCGGGGGTTAAATTTTCCGGGGGGTTGTGATTGCGGGGTGGGGTTGGGAATGAGTGTTGGTGCCAGGGGCCCCAATAAAGTCGTGTAGGTGGAGTGCCCTTAAAAAAAAAATTTTCGGGGGGAATTAGGCCAAAAGCTAAAGGGCAAGGACCTCCGGGTAATATTTTCAGAAATATCCCCCTGTTCCACGGGCCACACCAGGAGGCAGGGGATTGAGGGTGAAAAAGTGGCTCAAAAGTTGGGTAGAAAAGGGGGATTTGGGTTTTTGGGAATGGGTTGACTTCGTTTGGAAACGCTTTTTGTAGGGGCGGGTGAAACAAAATGGGGGGGGTTTTGCGGCGTTTTTGGAGGACAAAAGGGCCGGGGTTTGGGAAAGTAATATTTAAAAACCGGGGGAGGGGGGGGAGGGCAACTACAAATATAGCGGCAAGATAGTGAAGATAGAGTGCTGAGAATTAGGATTAAAACAGGTGGTGGAGTGGAGGGAGGGGGTGTAGCAAAAGTTAAAAAGAAAAGGGAGAAAGGAATAAAAACTGAAAAATCTCTAAATTGCATGTTGACCAAAGCCCCGAGTCTGCCAAAAAAAATAATTTAACTATAAATTTTAAATTTCTGAAAAAAATATGAAATACTGGGGGTAACTGGACATGGTGGAGGAGAGTACCATGGGGGGTTAATTTACAGGGTTAAGCTATTTATAGGATGGGGAAACAGCGGAAAGGGGGGGGGTTTATTGGGGTCTATGTAAATTTTTTCTGAAGCCAACACGTGGGGGATATTTGATAAAGGTAATAAACATGTGTTATCATTATGGGTAAATATATATGGGGGTAACAATAATATAATTGTAACAGGGGTCTGCTATAGGCCCCCAAAAACAACAGAACCCATGGAAGATGTACTTCTCAGGAAAATAGATGAGGCTAATCAGAATGAGGTTGTTATTATGGGCGACTTTAACTACCCAGACATAAATTGGGAAACTGAAACCTTTAGCTCTCATAAAGGAAACCGTTTTTGTCAATAACTAAAGATAATTACCTTTCCTAAATGGTGCAGGAACCGACTAGAGGAAAGGCCCTTCTAGACTTAATATTCACTAATAGACCTGACAGAGTAACAAAGGTTCAGGTTGAGGGGCACCTAGGAAATAGTGACCCTAATATAATAAATTTCCATTTATTCTTCAATAGAGTTTTTTGTCGAAGAGCCATAAAAACACTGAATTTTAGGAAGGCTAATTTTATTCTGCTAAGGAAGGCCCTAAACCATATTGACTGGGACAAGGTGTTTAAAAATAGCAGAATAAATAATAAATGGGATATTTTTAAAAACATCTTAGGCGCCCATTGTGAAAGGTACATTCCTTATGGTAATAAAATAATTAGAAACAGGAAAAACCCAATGTGGATCATGGAGATGTAAAGGAGGAAATAAATACAAAAAGAAAGCTTCTCAACTACTAAAACAGGAGGGCAGTGAAGAGGCACTAAAAAGCTATAAGGAAAAAAATTAAATATGTAAAATAATGATAAAGGCATCAAAACTGGAGACAGAAAGACATATTGCCATAGAAAGTAAATATTTTTTAATTATATAAATAGAAAAAAGATTAAAACAGAAAATGTTGGCCATTTGAAAAGTATTGAGGGAGAGACTGTAGAGATGCGAAAAAAGCAAACCTATTAAAAAAATTTTCTCCACTTTTTTATTGAGAAGTATGACCTTTCTGTTCATGAGCAAAGGAAGAAGTAAAACTCCAACTTAAATGTTTCTTTTTAAACCCCGGGGAAGAAGTGCAGCTCAGTTTTAAAGAAGTTAAAATAGACAAAACCCCCAGGTCTGAGGGCAAAGGGGTTAAGAAATGATAGTGGGCCCCCTATTCTTAATATTTATGGACGTTAAAAACGGGGATGTCCAAAGGATTGTCGCTAGCAAATGTGGTGCCAATACTCAAAAAAAAGTCAAAAATGATCCGGAAAACTATAGGCCGGTCATTTTAACCTCTGGGGTAAATGTTTGAAGGTTTTAGAGATGTACCCTGGGTATTCACTGAAAATAAATTTCTAACCCCATTCCGCATGGGTTTATGAAGGATCGTCTTGTCAAACTAATCTCATCAGCTTCTATGGGGGGTTAGTTTAGACTGGATCGGGGTGAGGTTTGGTGTCTTATTTGTTTTTCCTAAAGCATTTGACACTGTGCCACATAAAAGATGGTAAGAAAAATGGATGCTTGGCTGGGAAAAAAGTGTGAAGTGGGTAAAAAAATGGCTCAGTGTAGAAAACAAAGGGTGGTAATTTAAAGGTACATCTTAGACTGGTCCCGTTACTGTGGGGGCCAAGAGGTCGTTTGGGCCCCATCCTCTTTATATTTTCATTAATGATTTACACAAAAGGGTTGCCGTAGAAAAATTTATCTTTGCGTGTACTGAGTATTAAAGTAATCAAAAATAGAGGATAAAGTGTTATTACAAAGGGATCTGGGTAAATTTGGGGGGTGGGCAGGAAATGGCACTTTGGGGTTTTAAAACCCGATAAATACAAGGTTATGCACATGGGGGAGGAAAAATCCATTACATGATTAATGTTTTAAAGGAAAAAAACTGGGTAAAAGTGACTGGGAAGGTTGGGAAAACCTGGTGGACAGAAAATTAATTGTAGCGCCCGTGTCAGGCAGAGCTGCCAAGGGAAATGGGTTAAGGGGTGTATTTTAAAAAGGGGATAGATGCCCTGATAGAAAAATTATTCTCCCATTATACAAGTCCGGCTAGCCAACATGGGAAAATGTGTACGTTTTGGGCAAGGAAAAAATTGTGAGCTTGAAAGGTACAAAGGGAGCAAAAAAATTTAAAAAAAGGACTGGGTGGACTGCCAAAACCAGAAAGATTAGCAGATTAAGGTTATTTTGTTAGGGGGGGGGGAAAAAAAAGGCTTGGGGGGAATAATAAATATGTTTTAAAAAATTAAAGGATTTTTGAGATCTCTCTAAAAATTTATTTATACCAGGACTGTATCAAGAACAAGGGGGCATCCTCTAGTTTGAGGAATGAAAGTTTCTACATAAACATAGAAAGGGATTTTTTTACTGTTAAAGAAAGTGAAAACCGTGGAACTCTCTGCCAGAGGAACTTGTTATGGTGAATTCAAAAACAGAGTTCAAAAGGGTTTGGATGCATTTCTGGAGCGTAATAATATAACAAGTTATAGTGACTAGGATTCTAGAGTAGGGTCGTTGATCCAGGGATTTTCCCGATTGCCAGATTGGAGTCGGGAAGGAATTTTTTTCCCTAAAAAGAGGACAATTGGTTCCTGCCTCATTGGGGTTTTTTGCCTTCCTCTGGATCAACACTTTATAAACACCTTAGATAAATAGGCTGCACTGGATGGACGTCTTGTCTTCTTTCGGCCTTACAAATTACTTAACTATTTTATAGATTAATCTTTTTAGTTTTATATTTTAAAATTTTATATATATTATATATATATTATTATATATTTATATATATATTTATATATTTTTATATTTATATATATATGTGTGTATATATTTTATATATATATATATATATATAACACACACACATATATACATATATACATATATATACATATATATACACAGTTGAAACCAGAAGTTTACATACACTATATAGAAAGACACATATGCACTGACATCTGACATGAAATCACAATAAACCTTACCAGTTTTAGGTCGGTCAATTATGAGTACCAAAATTATTTATATTTGCCAAATAAGAGAGAGAGAGACAGAGAGAGAGAATTTTTAACGCATTTTTATTACTTTCTGCAAAGTCAAAAGTTTACATAAACTAGGATTACTATGCCTTTAAACAACTGGGACAGCCCATATGATGATGTCATGTTTTTGGAAGCTTCTGATAGGTTTATTGGCAACATCTGAGTTAGAGACACATTTGAAGATTTTATTGTACATCAGAAACACACTGCTTCTGGGTGTAACATTATGGGAACGCGTAAAGAAATCAGCCAAAATATCAGGAAGAGTTGTGGACTTACACAAGTCTGGATCATCCTTGAGTGCAATTTCCAGTTACTTGAAGGTGCCTCAATCATCTGTACAAACAATTATATGCAAGTAAAAACAAGATGGGAATGTCCAACCATCGTACCTCTCAGGAAGGAGACAGGTTCTATAACTCAGAGATGAACATGCTTTGGTCCAACATGTGCATATTAACCCAAGAATAAAAGCAAAAGATCTTGTGAAGATGCTGATGGAAGCTGGTAAGAGTGTGTTATTATCCACAGTGAAATGAGTACTGTATCAAAATGGGCTGAAAGGCCACTCAGCCAGGAAGAAGCCATTACTCCAAAAGAAACATATAAAAACCAGATTAATGTTTGTAAATGCACACAGGAACAAAGACCTACATTTTTGGAGACATTCCTGTGGTCTAACGAAACTTAAATTGAACTGTTTGGCCATAATGACCATCGTTATGTTTGGAGAAAAAAGTAGACGCTTAGAAGCCTAAGAACACCATCCAAACTGTGAAACAAGGGGGTGGCAGTATCATGATGTGGGGCAGGAGGGACTGGTGCACTTCACAAAATAGATGGCAGCATGAGGAAAAAAGATAAGGTGGCAATACTGAAGCAACACCTCAAAGCATCAGCCAAGAAGTTAAAGCTTGGGCGGAAATGGGTCTTCCAAATGGACAATGACCCATAGCATACATCCAAACTGGTTACAAGGTGGCTTAAGGACAATGTTTTGGAGTGGCAATCACAAAGCCCTGATCTCAATCCTATTGAAAATTTATGGGCATAGCTGAAAAGGCAGGTGCGAGCAAGGCGACTTACAAACATGGCTCAGTTACACCAGTTCAGTCAGGAGGAATGGGCCAAAATTCCTACCAACTATTGTGAGAAGCTTGTGGAAGGATATCCAAAACATTTGAACCAAGTCATACAGTTTAAGTGAAATGCTACCAAATACTAATGTTATGTATGTAAACTTTTGACTTTGCATTTCATTATTCTGGCATTTGGCAAATATAAAGAATTTTGATAATCCTAATTGACCTAAAATGGGTAAGGTTTACCTTGCAAGTTACAGTGTGTATCCAAGTGTTCTTGGGTACAAATGGACACCGTTGGCTTTACTGTGCGCTGGGGAAAACGGCAAGTAATTATAGCACTCAATGAGTGCTATGATTTTACTGTATTTGTAGGCCGTACTTCGAGCGCAATGCAGTACAATCATGCGCCGAACTACGCCCCGCAAATACGCCATGTGAACAAGTGTAATTATTGTGTAAAATCAGTGACACATAATAAAAAATATACATTTAGTATCGCTGTAATCATATCGATCTGTTGTCATTTGTACCGCATGGTGACCCCTGTAAAAAATAAAAAAACGCTACCAGGATTGTTGTATTTTGTTCATCTTGCTTCCCAAAAACCCTAATAAAAAGTGATCAAAGTGTCATTTGAACCCCAAAATGGTACCACTGAAAATGTTAATCATCCCACAAAAAAGAAGCCCTTAATAAACTCCATATGGAGAAAAATCAAAAAAGTTATGGCTATCAGAGTAGGACGATCTAAAAACTCAATTTTTATTGTGTAAAAGTAGTAAAACATAAAATTGATAAACCAGATGCAACTAAACCTGTGTTCCAAAAATGCACAACACATTCCCAGATGAAATCACTGAGAGGTGTTAATTCCAAAATGGTGTGACTTCCTGATGGTTTTACCTGTACTGGTACTTTGAAGGAGCTTTGCAATTGGACTTGGCACCCACCAAGTTCTCTTGTATGCCATGCGCCCAAACAGCAGTTTACATCCACAAATAAGGTATTGCCGTACTTGGAAGAAATTGCATAACAAATTTTGGAGTGCTTTTTTTTTCAGGATATTTTGTGAAAATTAAACATTTTCAGCTAAAACTATATATTATTGAAAATAATTAAATTTTACATTTTCAAAGCCTAATGATAAAAAAAAATCTGTTAAACACTTGTAAGATCAATGTACTTACTACAACCATGGATATATTCTTTAAGTGGTATAGTTTCCAAAATTAGGTATTTTTAAGGGTGTTCCGAGACTTTCAAAAGCTCATTTATCCGGTGGGGCATGATTAAAAATAGAAAAAAAGAAGCATACTCCCCTCTGTCAGGCTCCTGTTCTGTCCCAGTGGCCGCCCAGTTCATCTCGCTGTACAGTGAATGTTCATCGCTCACGTGCTACATACAGCCAATCACAGGCCACAATGTCATGTGACCGCTGTGGCCTGTGATTGACTGAACATAGCACGGGAACAACAAAAACTTTCTAAATTCGGTTTTGAATACTTTAAGGGGTGTTGTTTCTTAAATGGAGTAAGTTATGGGGGTGTCTATCATACAGGTTCCTCAAAG
Organism: Phyllomedusa bahiana; assembly: GCA_025379985.1. Lineage (NCBI taxonomy): Eukaryota > Metazoa > Chordata > Amphibia > Anura > Hylidae > Phyllomedusa > Phyllomedusa bahiana. The sequence continues at coordinate 223,977 of JAODAL010000702.1, forward strand.
CGACATCAGTACTGGACTGGTCCCTGTTACAAAATCTGTGTTTTCTTCAAATTTATAAGCCCCCCAATAGTATAATGCTGTACCGTGTTAGCCATAGAAAGTAGTAGAATAGTGAAGAAATCAGGCGATACCTTTTAGAGGCTAACTGAGTATATTTGATAGTGAGCTTTCGAGAGGACTAGCTCTCTTCTTCAGACTGATGTTATACAACAAACTGAAAATACACAGACTTTTTATACACACAAGACATGGATCTTCAAAGGATCTTAGAATTCTTAAAAATAACAAAATGCGAAATATAGGTAGAGCAGTTATTTACAACCTGTCAATAATTAAACAGTCTGGAAACTTGTGAGGCGTGACGGGAGTGATCAGTAATTATTTCTCTTATCTTTATATGCAATCAGGGGAGATTTGTTGCACTCACAGTTCACACATAGCTTGACATGAAGCTGGCATGAATATTTAACCCATTTTGCAGAGTTTTAAATTTTTGCATTAAATTTTTAATATTCCCATTCCTTCCTCTCCCTCTGAGTCTTAAAATCTCCCATTAAGACCGTTACCTGCAAATCTTCCATGGAATGATTTTCTCCAGAGAAATGTGCGGCCACTGGCAGATCAGTTCTGTTGTTGTTAATGGTGAATCTGTGTGAATTCATAAGCTGGCCGAGTCTCTGCCCTTTTTCCCCCACATAGAGGCCTGTGGTAGGACATTGCATACACATAATCAGATACACCACATTGCTAGACCTGCAGGAAAATGTCCCCTAATTCTGTGCACCTGCTGGGACTGTGGGACAGGTACACTGTCAGCAGTGTGGATGAGTCTGCAGGTCTTGCACCTGTTCTGCAGGCAGGGTGAGGTGCCATTTTCAGTTGTGGCCTTCAGAGCGCTCCGGACAATAATGCGCCGCAGGTTTGGTGGTTGCCGAAAGGAGAGGAGAGGGGGGACTGGGAATATGTCTTTGAGTCTGTTGTCCCTATATAGCACAGGTTGAAGTTCCTTGGCAATCTTTCGTAGGATCTCCAGCTGTGGGTTGTAGGTGACAACTAAGGGCACTCGTTCTTCCTTCTGGGTCTCTGTTGATGGCGGCCGCTTTGCTGATTTGGTTGTCAGTCAATTTTGGTCTGTATCCAAGTTTGAGAAATTTTGTCCTCAGATCCAGAAGGTGCTTGTCCAGGTCTGCTTTGTCGCAGCAAATACGATTGTACCGTATAGCCTGGCTGTATATAATAGACTGTTTTGTGTGCTTGGGGTGGAAGCTGTCATTCCTGAGGTATTCCGTTCTGTCTGTCGGTTTGTGGTATACTGATGTGAGTAGCCGGTGGTCTTTGATGTGTATTGTAGTATCCAGAAAGTGGATTTTGCTCTCTGAATAGGTAAGTTTAAGGTTAATGGTGGGGTGAAAGTTATTGAAGTCATTATGGAATTGAATTAGGGCCTCCTCGCCCACAGTCCAGATGACAATGATATCATCAATATAACGGAGGTACATCATGGGTTTGGTGTTGCATGTTGATAAATATGCTCCTTCCAGTGCCGCCATAAAGAGATTTGCATATTGGGGCGCACATCTGGACCCCATGGAAGTTCCCATTTGCTGTAGATACAGGTCTTCTCCAAAAGTAAAATAGTTGTGGCTGAGTATGAACTGGAATGAGCTGTGTGACTGGTTTCGTTGGGAGGTCTTGTTTCTCTAGGTGCACCTGACATGCTGCAACTCCATCCTTGTGGGGAATGTTTGTATACAAGGATTCTACATCCATGGTGGCCAAAATGGTGCCCTCAGGAAGTGGACCGAGGGCATTGAGTTTGTTAAGAAGGTCTGTTGTGTCCTGGATGTAGCTTGGAGTATCTTTGACCAGGGGTTTTAGGAGATTTTCCACCCAACCTGAGATATTCTCTGTCAGTGTCCCAATGCCCGAAATGATAGGCCTCCCAGGGTTGCCATCTTTATGGATCTTGGGGAGCATATAGAAGCAGCCCGGCTTGGGATCCTCTGGGATAAGCAATTCCACCTGCTTCCGGACCTGAATTGGAAACTTTTTTTATCATATTCTTTAGTTGTTTCATATAGGCCTCTGTGGGATCATTTCCAAGTTTGCAGTAGTGGATGGGGTTTGACAGTTGTCTGTTCGCTTCCTGGATATAGTCAGAGATGTTCATCATGACTATTGCGCCCCCTTTGTCAGCAGGTTTTATAATTATATCCTGATTTTCTTTCAGTGAAGCAATAGCCTTCTGTTCCTGCAGGGTTAGGTTGTGTACTTGTTTCTTTTGTTTCTCCAGGATTTCAGATTTTACCTTGCTTCTGAAACAGTCAATGTATTTATCCAGTGCTGCATTAGTTCCAGGCCGTGGGGTCCAGGTAGATTTTTTGGTTGGTTTCGTTATTTGCTGTTCTGTCTCAGAGTCCCTGCTGTATGGAAGGTCTTTTCCATAGAAGTATTCCCTCAATCTCATTTTTCTGAAGAACTCCTCCATATCATTGCAGAGTTTGACATGGTCAGTGAGTGCTGAGGGGCAGAAGGAGAGACCTTTGGAGAGAACTGCCATTTCATGTTTGTTTGGCTCATAGGAGGAAAGGTTCACCACACAGGTCTGCTGAGCTGGGCTGGTACTTGTAGTTGTAGTGATGAAGCCTTTCTGCCTCAGTCTCTGGAGCTTTTTCTTTTTGTTCTTGATGAGCATGTCCTGCAGTTTCCGGTAGTATGTGTGGAGTTTGGCCTTCATCTCCTCTGTGTCATTCTCCAGTGATGTCTTTAGGGCCTGTATCTCCTCCTGTGTTCTTCTTTTGTTGTTATAGGAAATTTTTATCATATTGTTCCGCAGCCTCTCAGATGTCCGAATACATAGTTGTTCTGCATATCGGCTGTTGTAGGTGTGCCGGGTTGGGTTATGCAGGGAGAAGCCTTTTGGGATGAGTCTTTCCTTTTTGCATTTTGTTAAGAAGAACAACAACAGAATTGATCTGCCAGTGGCCGCACATTTCTCTGGAGAAAATCATTCCATGGAAGATTTGCAGGTAACGGTCTTAATGGGAGATTTTAAGACTCAGAGGGAGAGGAAGGAATGGGAATATAAATTAATGCAAAAATTTAAAACTCTGCAAAATGGGTTAAATATTCATGCCAGCTTCATGTCAAGCTATGTGTGAACTGTGAGTGCAACAAATCTCCCCTGATTGCATATAAAGATAAGAGAAATAATTACTGATCACTCCCGTCACGCCTCACAAGTTTCCAGACTGTTTAATTCTTGACAGGTTGTAAATAACTGCTCTACCTATATTTCGCATTTTGTTATTTTTTTAAAAGTTCTAAGATCCTTTGAAGATCCATGTCTTGTGTGTATAAAAAAATCTGTGTATTTTCTGTTTGTTGTATAACATCAGTGTGTAGAAGAGAGCTAGTCCTCTGGAAAGCTCACGATCAAATATACTCAGTTAGCCTCTAAAAGGTATCGCCTGATTTCTTCACTATTCTACTAAGCCCTCTAATGTCATAAAAAGAAAAAAGGACATTTAAAAAATGATGCCAACATGAAGTAGACAAACTATTTTGTGTGGTATTACTATCGGTAACACAAACGTTTTTAAGTTTGAAAATGGCAATTTTTAAAAAAATTTTCACAACATTTTGATAGTTTTACAAATAAGCAAAGTTTGTATGGACCAAAATATATTACTTAGCTAACGCACAATGTTTCACGAGACCAAAAAAAAATAATCTCTGAATCACATGGATAGATAAAAACAGTAAAAAGTTATTCCTACATAAAATGACGTGTCAGAGTTGAAAAATGGGTCTCTGGCGTAAAAGGTAAAAATTGGCTTCGGCGGTAAGCAGTCAAAAGTAGCCAGTGTTTATTATTCAGTTTTTATTTACTTACACAGATATTGGCGTTTTTCTATTTTGTTGCTGTGGTCATTTTTGTAAAGATGAAACTAGGAATTGCAGCTATGTTAGTTGGCACCCTTTAAAGGGGTTCTGCCACGATGTAATGTTGACGTGGGATCCTCCAAAATGGGTAATCACTTTTCTAAATATATGTGATTACAAATATTGCAGCCTGAGAGAGCTACAAGCTGCCTTACCTGCCCTTAGTTACTTAAAAGCTTCTATTAGATACGACCTGACAAGAGCTGCTGGCCGGGCTTGCGCAGAGAACACACCTTATCTGATGAGAGGGAGCTGAAGAAGCTTTCAAGGCACCGGGTAGAAATATGTTGTCTTTTGTATACAGAATCCACTAGTTGTAGTGTGATTATCTGAGTAGATCCCTGCTTTATCTGATGACAGAGAACATGAAGGAGCTTTCAAGAGGCTGAAGAAGCTTTCAAGCTGCTGTGGAGAAAAGGTGTTGTCGTTTGTATACAGAATCCACTAGTTGTGGTTTGATTATTTGAGTCAACATTTCACACGATCCCTTATGCATGGCTCTGTGCTCTGGCTGTCTCTCTCTCTCTCTCTCTCAGCTAGCGTGGTTTGTTTACATTTGCTTCTTAGCAGATAAGGCACGTCCTGGCAAAACCCCTTTAAATTAGGTTCTCAGAAGATGTAAGAAAGTAATGAAACTTACCCATCTGGGGCTTTGCCAATAGTTGACCCTTGAAAAACATCAGTGTCTCCAGAAACTTCATGTTTTGCCCTGGAGTAATAAAAGAGGTTATTGTTGTATTAAATGAAATTCAAAAAAAACAAAACCTTTACACAAATTTTACAATCATTCTTTTTATGAAGGCTATTCCTTACATTATTAAAAGCCTACTTTTAAATTTGATGAGAAGATCTATAATCAAGTACAGGGCAATGCAAGATTTTCAAAAAGGCACAGCACTGCAATAACATATCCATTTGTAGCAATAAACATGCACAAAATGCAATCCCAGCACACTGAATAATATGAAAATGTACAAAAACAATGCAGGCAGTGACCACTTACACATGTAGAATGCAAAAGAAGAGAACAAACAAGATCTAGACCCAAGAGAGGGGAGTGTTTAATACTGGGTCCCATCTATTGAAGTCGACTTGTTGGGGCAGATGGGCTATCATAATCTGATCATAAAGTGAGCTGTGAATCTCACATTTCTATGTACAGTTGACGTAACAGAAATGCAAATAAAATAATCTATATATGCAGTGCTCGCAGAAGGCTCCATTTTTCTCTTATTTGCTTTAGCACTACAGTAACAGTGGACACATCGCCTTGCATGTTTATTTTGTTCTTATTATAAGGATATATATATGTAACTGCAAAAAAAAACAACAACTATATATTCTGTCAGGATAGTAAAATATTACTCTATCAATGGGAATATCAATTAACACCTAATTAAGGACACAGAATAAGACACAATAATGTACAATACCTTTTCCCAGTCATGAGTGTGTCCACAAGAATGGACACCAGCTCCTGTTGGTCACTTTCACTGCCCAGTTCATATACCAAGCCAAGACCTTTTGATGCAACATCCTGGCAAAGTTCTGTAACAGATTTTGTGCAATTATCAATAGACCTAAATAAGGTAGGCTGATAAATGGACTGAGACAATAACTACATAAACATAAAACAACTGTACCCATTTTTTAATTCATCGAAACAAGTGCATGTACTTAAAGGGTTATTCTCACCACATTAATTACACAAAGGTAAAAAAAAAAAAAAAAAGTAAAAAATTAATCACCAAACACATTGCTTATTTTGCTTCCTTTTAGAGAGTTTTTTTTTGTTACCAACAAACTTTAACCCTTAAGAGCTCTGTAGCCTTCTGCCCTGCTGTTAAAAAACCCTCCATTACAAATGTACCTCTAACAAGCTCAACCAGGAATAACAGAAATGACATGCCAATTACTGCTGTGGAACCATCCACACCCTAACCAGGAGGTGTGATCCTGTAACTGGCTGTGAAGGGGAGGCTAATTGAAACAGCGTGATGAGAAAAGCCCTTTAACCCCTTCCTGTCACGTGGTCATAATAATATGGCTCAGCATTCCAAAAGCCATAATATTTCTATTTTTCTGTCTACATAGACATGAGAGCTTATTTTGTATGGGACAAGATGTTCTGCTATTGACTGTACCATATAATGTACTAGAAAACAAAAACAAAAAATTCTAAACTGGGATGGATGTGACAATACCAATTATGTGCAACTTCATTTTTTAATTCTTTTAATTGTAAGCTGGCAAAAGGTTTTTTTTTTGTTTGTTTTTTTTCTTGCTTTTACTTTAACATTCAGTCCCCCTAAGATACCTGACTACTAGGTGCACGATCATTTGTACACCCTTCTGTATTCTATAAATAAAACAGAAGGGTGTACCAAGATGGCAGTTAAATTACTTTATTAGGCTTCCAGCTGCCATGGCAATTGTTTGGCAATCTCATCAACGGGGTGGGAGGAAGGTTCAAGATCGGTGCAGCGTTTAAAAGGTTGAACAGCAGGGATCGGAGTTCCACTCCCTGTTGTTAGTGGCAGGGGTCAGCTGTAATGATGAGGCGTATGAAGCAGGCTCAGCGACTAAGTCTGTTCCATACAACCTTGCCAGCATTATGACATACTAGAACGTCAAATGTCAGTAAGGGCTTAATGTGTTAGTAACACTTATTTTCAATGTATGTAATATCAGCCATTTTTCCTGGTTTTTCAGGTTTATAGAAGTTACACTGTCCATAAGGAAAATAAAGGGGGAAACTAAATATTTCGCTAATATTCCCTTATAGATGATTTCACTGCAACCATTATGTAGAGGACCTAGAGGACAAAGTACTCCCGTTTTTAAAATAAAAAAGTTGGACTAACAGAGACCTCTTCATCCAAATTTTGAAAGGTAATGATTGCAATAGAATTACTTTCTTACTTTTATGGTAAATTATGCTCACTTGCACTAATAGACTAATAGACCCCTTAACGACCGCCCACCGACTTTTGACGTCGGCTGGTGCGGGTCGTTCGTCTACAGCGACGTCTTTTGGCGTCGCTGCAGGCATCGGGGTTTGCAACTCCAGGCGCGGCAGCTGTGCAGGGATCGAGGCTGTACCTCCACAACCCGGTGCTTTAACCCTTTGATTGCGGCGGATCGTCACCGCAGCGCAATTAAAGGGTTTCCATGCTCTGTCGGGTGATCGGAACAACCGGTGACCCGACAGAGCCCGGGGAACGGCTGCACAGTCTGCACAGTCCCCAGGACTGTTTGTGTAACAAGGACAGACTGTGTGCTGTCCTGATCACTGCCTGTGTCAAACTGACACTGATTATAATGTATTAGCATATATGAATATGCTAATAAATTACCAAGTGTAAAAAAAAAATGTAAAAAACTGTTTTCCCTTCAGGGTATTTAAAAAAAAAAAAGGAAAAAACAAAAAGTGTAAAAAAAAATTAATAAAAAAAATAAATAAAATAAAAATAAATATTTAATAAAAAATGATTGTGCATATATTACACACACAAAAAAAAAACCTACACATATTAGGTATCCATACAACCGTAATAACCTGTAGAATTAATCTTACAAGTTAAGTGTAAAATGTGAATGGTGTAAGAAAAAAAATGTAAAAAAAACAAAAAAAATTAAAAAAATTAAAAAAAATTCAGCAATTAAGGTGTCAAAAGAGGACCTACCACCACCACCACACAAAAACATCTAGTAGATGAAAAAGATTTCAGATAAGTAATCTAACTTGTTTCGTATACCATCTAACATAGAGTTACCTCACGAGCTATCTCCAAAGCTCTATTAGTCCAAGAGTAAGCAACGGTAAACTCAAGTAACATATATCCTTCTTTTTATTTTCACAACAATAGTCTAACTTTCTTAAGATATGCGTACAAATATTAAAAGCGAGTAGAAAATGCTATGGTATACTTCGTTTTAAGTCCGATGCAATACCTCCATTAGGTTGCTGACAAGTCCATTAAGGATAGTGAGGAGACGCCTAACCGGACAAGATGTTCACCTGTGTTTACTGCTGTGACGTTTCGAAGGTAACACCCTTCTTTCTCTTTGCTTGAGAAAAGAAGGGTGTTACTTTTTTTTTTACTGAATTAAAAGTGTAATGCTTTCATCTTCCTAAAAATATATTGGAGAAAGTGTTTCTAGGTTATCTTCTGTTACTTCATGAGCTTTCCCTAGAGGTGATAGGTCCACTTTAAAGCCTGAGACTGCATTGTTCAGTTGCTGGGAATGCTCAAAGCAGTGCAGTCAACAAAACCCTATATGTATATCAAATCGAAAACCATAATATATTCCTAATATTTAGCTTGAGCAGAGGTAGGGTGGATTCAAACCTGCATCTTGAAATCAGATTCCTTTCTTTCTGTTTTGAGACACTCAAATCAGAACTAAGATGGAAAGGAATGATCTCTCTGATTTCAATGGGTTTTTTGAAGTCATCAGTTCAGTTGTGCTCCATTCAGTCAGAAATCCGCTTTTTACGCCAAAAATAGCGTAGGCTGCTGCTGATGTTTTCGTAAAAAAAAAAGAAAGATTTCCGCTGGAAAAGAGTATTCCATTTTGTTTTTTTGTTACATTGAACTCAATGTAAAATGGATATAAACAGATGGTCATCCATTTGTATCCGGAAGTTTTAAAATTTCTGAATGTAGAGAAAATAAAAAAAAAAAAAAAACAATAAAACAGACATCTGATTTAAACTGCTAAAAAACTTATCACAAACTGAGGTCAAAAGTACCCAATTATTTTTTTTTAAACTTCAGGCAGTCCCCGACTTACACCATACCGACTTGCATCTTCCCCCTAGTTATGGACATGAACTATCGGAACGACAAAAGTCTGGGACATAACTATTCCGGACGGCCACAGTGCAGCAGTTCTTATCACGACTTCTGCCAGCCAGCAGCTTCAGCATTTAGCTCTTCCTCCCTCCTCCGCTCCTCTTTCCGGTCATAACATGTAGTCCCCACTCACACAATGCAGGTCCACTGCCCGGCATGTGCAGGACGCTTCCTCTGAGCCCAGGGATGGGACACGGCACAGAGATATGTCATGATACCAATGTAATCACTGCCTCTCCCATATCTCCACATATTGTGATGTTGCTTGTGCTCAGTGGCAGACTGGTGTGTCTAGGGACCACAGATGTAGTTGATTTTAGAGGCCCACCAGTTGAGTCCTTTCTGGGCCCATCAGTTGAATTTATTTTAGGGGCCCAACCTACAGATACTGCTAATGACTGTACACGCCTCCTATACTCTGCCTCTTGCTTTTTGACTCTCTTTCTCTGCTTTTTTGCATTTTCTGAGGATATCTATGCAATAAAAAATTCCAGGTCTGCCATGCTCAGGGGCCCACTGGGGGTTTTTCCTATTCTCCTGTCCGACCCTGCTTGTGCTGGAGTAGTGGAGGAGGAGAAGGATGAGGGGCAAAGCTGCAGTAAACAGTCCTGAGCAGACCTAATGTGCTCCTCCTCTCCGTACTGAACCTCACACAGCACAATGGCAGCATCAGTTGAATGTAACAGGCAGGCAGGCAGGCTAAGGGTATGTTCACATGGGGTAATTTCGGCCGAAATTACAGTAATGAGAACTATGGATTACGCCTCCTCTCCGCGATTGTATTGTATGCACGGGGAGATAAGTGACATGTTAATTACTTGCGGCGAATACGCACCGCGAATAATGAATGTCTGCCGCCCCCCCCCCTTCCCCGTGGCTCCCGCAACACACGATGTCGTGCGGCATGTACAGTCATGGCCAACAGTTTTGCGACTGATACAAATGTTAATTTTTACAAAGTCTACTGCCTCAGGTTTATCATGGCAATTTGCATATACTCCAGAATGTTATAAAGAGTGATCAGCTTAACAGCAATTAATTGCAAAGTCAATAGTTGCCTAGAAAATTAACTTTTTCCCCCAAAACACATTTCAACTTCAGTGCAGGCCTGCCTTAAAAGGACCAGCTAACATCGTTTCAGTGATTGCTCCATTAACACAGGTGTGGGTGTTGATGAGGACAGGGCTGGAGATCAATCTGTCATGATTAAGTAAGAATCACACCACTGGACACTTTAAAAGGAGGCTGGTGCTTGGCATCATTGTTTCTCTTCTGTTAACCATGGTTATCTCTAAAGAAACACGTGCAGTCATCATTGCACTGCACAAAATTGGCCTAACAGGGAAGGGTATCGCAGCTAGAAAGATTGCACCTCAGTCAACAATCTATCGCATCATCAAGGAATTCAAGGAGAGAGGTTCCATATTTTTTTTTTTAAAAGGTTTTATTTATAGAATTTTGCAATTTTAACATAACGAACATCAGTTTCACACATTACACCAAGGCATTGCAGTGAGATTCGGTCCCAAATACATACAGTTACACATGCAATAATCATCAAAATGATGTTTACATACTATTCCACAATATTACTTGAGAAAGACCACATATGCGTCATACTGCATTATTTGGTCTTGGTATAATACTGCTGCAAGAAAACATTGGTAAAGAAACTATAAGAGATATACGCCAGAACTTGCTGAGACTCTTCTCTGGATATCATCCATCATGTATTGCCTTTGTGTCACACATCCACACCATACCAATCACTCCGCCACTCACACTTGCCGGCCCCTGGCCCATCTTTCCGTACTCACAGTCAATCACACAGTCTGAGCTGCCGTCCAGTTGCTCCAAACCGTATGGAAGCGTTTGGGGATGCCTATGGTGGCATATGTAATCTTGTACCTGGGAAGTTCGGCATTAATCAGCTGCTTCCACTGTTCCAGTGATGGGACCTTGGGCGGTTTCCAATTTAATAGAATGGTTTTCCTAGCATAGAAAAGCAATAACAGGTAGAGGGTTCGGTCTGCCTTACTTGGAATCAAATCTTCCACAATTCCGAGTAGACTATTCTCAGGCAGGCACACATTGGGGAAGCCCAGTTTCGTATTTAAAAAACTGTGTATACCCCGCCAATACTCCTGCAAAACCGGGCAATCCCATACCATATGGATCAATGGTCCCCTTTCTGCCCCACATCGGGAACAAACTGTGGATGGTATGCAATGCATCTGATGCAATCGGACAGGTGTAAGGTAAACCCTGTGTAGCCACTTAACTTGGATAAGTTGATCTCTAGCGCTCAAAACCGCCAGCCGCCAGGAAGTCTTTAGTTCAGAGAGCGCCTCAGTCGGTAAAGACGGGATGTCCCTTTGCCACCTCTCAAGGGAAATCGCAAGTGGGGAGACCTGACAATCCATAATAGCTCTATAAATAGACGAGACTGGTTTTTTAAGGGTAGTCCGCCTTAAAATAGCTTCTAGGTACCCATATTCAAGACGGACATCAACCAGTCCAAATTGTGTGGTGCACGCATGTCGTAACTGCAAGTACCTAAAAAAGGATCCCCTTGGAAGATCAAATTGGGACTGCAGCTCTGAGAACGTCAGAAGGAGACCATCTCTATATAACTGTGTGAGATATTTCACTCCACGAGTGGCCCAAAATTTATAATCTGGTAAATCTATTAGTTCCGGTAATTTCCTGTTACACCACAAGGGAACAACTGGAGACCAGACGCTGTCCTCCCCGCTATGACCATAGGGGTGAATGAAGGCCCTCCACACAGACACCGCTGCCCCCATTAGCAGCGTATAGTGATGCTGGAAACAATTCCCCTCTCTATATGGTAGATTTGCGAGGCCCTCAAAAGAACCCACCAACGCTGCCTCCAACACCACTGACGGGTCATTATTCTGCCCTCGGAACCATTTTGATACATATGCTAACTGAACCGCTACATAATAAATATATAAGTCTGGAAATGCAAGTCCACCTCTGTCATATGGGGCTTTGAGTGTAGCTCTGCTTAGACGAGGGGTAGCACCTCCCCACAGAAAGGAGAAGAGTAATTTGTCCAGAGATGTGAAATGTGATTTAGGAAGTATACTCGGGGCTGCTCGATACAGGTACAAAAGCTTAGGCAACAGCACCATTTTAACTATATTGACTCTCCCAATAAGAGACAGAGGAAGATTGGCCCAGGTCTTTAACCTCAGCTCCACCTGCCGTATCACCGGCTGAAGGTTTAACTCATTAAATTTAGTAATATCTCGGTGTATAACAATTCCTAGATATTTAAAATGCGCGACAATCTGAAGGGTGGAGATGGGGGTCACCAACACCGGGTCAATTTCGTCTAACATAAAAAGTATGGATTTTCCCCAGTTTACCTGCAGACCAGAGTAACCTCCAAACACATTCACTGTCTCCAACAGGCACTCCAAAGAGGTCCCAGGATCTCCCAAATATACCAACATGTCATCTGCATATAGTGATATTTTTTCTTCCAGACCCGCAATGGACCATCCCCGAATGTTATCATGTGCATTGATCATAATTGAGAGTGGTTCCATAATGAGGGCAAAAAGCAGCGGCGAGAGCGGGCACCCCTGCCTAGTGCCCCTCCCAAGTGGGAAAGGAGGAGACAACAGCCCGTTTACCCTGACTCTCGCTGTAGGTTGCAGGTATAATAGGCGTAACCATTTGATAAAATTAGAAGGAAACCCCATCCGTGACAACAGTGCCCACATAAATCTCCACTCCACCGAGTCAAAAGCCTTCTCGTTGTCTAAGGCGGCGATCACCCTACTCCCTGCATTTGTGTGAGTGACTTGCAAGTTAGTAAACAATCGTCGGAGGTTTATATCGGTCGTTTTCCCCGGCATGAATCCCGATTGGTCTGCTCCAACCAGTGACAGAATCACTCCATTCAGTCTTATAGCCAAAACTTTAGCCAAAATCTTTGCATCTAGATTAAGCAGGGATATTGGCCTGTAAGAACTGCACTGGTCCGGGGGTCTGCCAGGTTTATGGATTATTGTGATCACCGCCTCAGAGAAAGAGGGTGGCAAAGAACCCTCCATAGCTGCAGCTATAAACAATTTTTCTAGTCTACCACTCCATTGCTCTGTGTCTTGTTTGTACCACTCTGCTGGAAACCCGTCTGGTCCAGGCGTCTTATGCGTCGCCAACCGCCCTATAGCCCTGCTAATTTCCGCCACTGATATGTCTGCCTCTAGGTCCTCTACCTCTTCACGGGATAATACAGGTATATCTATCTTGTCCAAGAAGTGGGTTATTTCCCTGTCCGTAAAAGTTAGTCTGGAGGCGTAAAGTTCTTTATAGTAAGAGGCAAATTGTTCACATATCTGCCCGGATCTGACCGCAGTGTTCCGTGTGAGTCAACCACCCCGGCCACCACTGTCACTGGTGTCTCTGCTCTGGCCAGAAACACCAGTGCTCTACCATTTTTGTCTCCCTCTACAAAAATGATTCTTTGCATAAGAAGTCTCTGATGTATCTGCAAGTGTAACGAATACTCCCTCTGAGCCACTAACAGTGTCTCCTTAGTATTTTGAGATGGGGCCTGTACATACTCCGCTTCTCTCTCCGCAACTTCAGCCTCTAATTTCCGTCTCTTTTCTCCCAAGTCAGCTCTGTATGATGCTATGGCCCCAATTATGGCACCTCTAAAAACAGCCTTAGAAGCATCCCATACCACCAATGGTTTACTGAGCCCTCATTCACCCTCCAGTATGTTTCTATCTGTTCCTGACATGTATTCAGTATTTTTGGGACGTCTAACCATCTAGGGTTCAGTCTCCATAACCTCTCCGAAACCCGCAATGGTGAAGCTAGTATCAACTTCAGGGGCGCATGATCTGATATCCCACGTGGTAGGTATTCTACAACAGGTACCATATGCAATATATCTTTTGACACAAAGGCCAAATCTAGCCGGGAGAGAGAGTTGTAGGCAGGTGAAAAACAAGAGAATTGCCTATCTCTGGGGTGCAGCCATCTCCATGCCTCTATCAGGCCATTGGCTTCTGCCCACTCTTTAAGGCCTTTATTATGCGTCAAATGAGGATGGAGACGATCCATGTCCTGATCTAGAGTGGCATTAAAATCCCCTAAAAGGAGCAATGGCGTCCCCGGGTATTGTGAAACTTTTGCCATAAGGGTGTCCAGAACTCCCCTGTGAAAAGGAGGCGGGACATATATCCCCCCCACTAGGAATTTAGAGCCCCATAGCTTTGCATGTAACAGCACGTACCTCCCCGATGGGTCTATATGAAGATCCTGTAGTTGAAATGGGAGAGATTTACTAATCAACACCGAAACTCCACGAGCATAGTTAGAATACACTGCATGATATGCTGTCCCTATCCATGGCCTCTTTAATGCTAGGATCTTCTGCCCCCTAAGGTGCGTCTCTTGAAAAATAATAATACCAGGATTGTGAGTTTTAACATAATCAAAAACAAGTGCCCTTTTCAGTTTACAGTTTAAACCCCTGACATTCCAGGACACTATCTTACAATCCGCCATTGTGAGTTCATAACTAGAGAATACCACACAAACAACTTATAGACCAGGGACCGACACAAACACACAAACCATTCACACTGATTAGAATGCCAAACACCAACTAGGCCAACCAGGCCTAAACCTAGCCTCCCCCCACCCTGCTCAAAGCCACCCAACCTGCCCGAGCCTACAATCCCAAACATATCCAAACTGTTAAGAAACAGAAATTGTGAAACACACCAGGGTGCACAATTGACCTGTGTCCTGGCGAAAGAAAATGCGTCTAGAAAGACGCTTTACAGATGTACCGTCTAAAGACTTATAAACAAAGTCCCTTTCTCCGCTCCTACAAAGAAAAGACCTCTAATGGTAAGCAAACATAGGCTAACAGAGAGAAGGTAAGCATCCTGCATAATAAATTCACATTCAACAACACTTATCAGTATGAGTCCTCAGGACCAGACATTTTCATGGGCCGTCAGCGATTCTCAGGAGACCTCCTATCTAACCACTCTGAGGCCTCCTCTGGTGTTACAAAGAAGAGTGTACGGTCCCGATGTTGAACTCTCAGTCTAGTGGGATATAGCATGGAGTATTTAATCCCAGCCTCCCGCAGACGACTCCTCACGTATAAATTGCCTCCTTTTTTTCTGCACCTCAGAAGTGAAGTCCGGATAGAAGGATAACTTGCTGTTTTCATATACAATGTCCCCTTTTCTCCTGGCAGCGGACAATATAAGATCCCTATCCCTATAATTGAGGAGCTTCAAGATGAAAGGGCGGGGTGGGGCACCGGGAGGCAATGGCCTCGTTGGAATACGGTGTGCCCGCTCAACCACAAAGCTAGATGAGAATTCAATGGGAGCCAGGACTTTCGTGAGCAATTGTTCTATAAACTTCTCTGGGGAGGAGCCTTCCACATGTTCCGGCAAGCCTAGAATTCGCACATTATTGCGCCTACTACGGTTTTCAGCGTCCTCTGCCCTAGCCTGCAGGGTTTTCACCTGTTGTTGTAGGGTGCGAATAGACTCCTGGTTGGAGTTGGAGATGTCCTCTACCCCGCTAATCCTGCGTTCAGCTTCTACAGTTCTTTCCCTGATCTTATCCATATCATACCGCAATCTGTTGACATCCATTTGCAGGTGATCAATTTTAGTGGTTAACGTAGTCTGACAGGTTGCTATGGCCGCCATTATCTTTTCAGTGTCAAATGCCCCGTTAGATGGAGGTTCTGTCTGGGGAGGCCCATCGGTTTGACTCATTGTGTCTATTGTGGTCTGCTTTTGTGTGGAAGCTGGCGCCGTAGAATTTCTATTCCGGCCCATACGTGAATTGGACTAACACACCAGGAATACAACGTAATCAATCAGAGAAGGTCAGCGCTGGGGGAAAGGTGTCAGTCCAAATAAGTGCAGCAGTATACTGGGCCAATCAGGATACAGTGGCGCCCACTGGTATTACAGAAGTGTTACAACTTAAAATGCTCTGTGCTGAGAGTTATTATTGTGGGCGCTTGGTCAGCAACATTAATGACCCGACTAATGTCCGAGAGAGCAGGGGCCACAGCAGCGCCAGATTTAGCGTAAGGAACAACAGGAGCATCAGTAGGAGTCACTGGAGCAAAACAGTCTTCATGAAGAGTGCAGACTTCAACAGAATAACCTTGTAGTGCAGAGAGAATCAGTACTGGAAGTCCCCAGTAGATGGCGGCATAAGCCAAGTTTTGCCATGGAAAGTGTGAATTACAATATAACTGGTCAAGATATGGAACGTAAGTTCTGGATGATATAAAGAACAGATAACTAGCGTCCCACAGATGATATATAATTCAGAGAGTACACAGAGGGATTTATTGCAGGTGAATGATGGTTCCCCTGTGGGGAGTGTCTGCTCAGGTGCTGCCCTTTCCCTCCCTCCTCAGTAACGTCTAGGACTCGGTGCAGGGTTATAGCAGATCTCTCTCTCCTGTGCTGCAACAAGATGGCGCCGAGGGGCAGCTGCTTTTCGCGCCCTTTTTACTCCCGAGTCCAGCCAACAGTGAAAGTGGCTCCCTGGGGGGCTCTAAATCTCTTACTATCCCCCCTCCTTGTATTTGGAGTTCTCCTCCCCACTTTACTTATCTGCTCCGTGTCTCTTCTCAGCTCCACGGCTCAAAGCTCAAAGCAGTCCCGATGGCTGGCCAGTGGAAGAATGTGTTGCACCTCCTCCTCCCAGTCACGGGTCACTGCCTGCTTCTCCTCTCAGGACTCCAGTAAATCACCCGGCTGTATATGTGAGCGCTGTCAGCTATCTGCTCTCCTCTTCACCTCCAGCACAGTCCGGTGCCTTCCCGACACTTAAACTCACTCTGCAGGCTGGATTCAAACGAGGAGAAACAGCCTTCACCAAAAAGCTAAATGTCCTTATCTGTAGCCTCAGGAGTCTCTATCCTTGTCTCTCTCCAAACCTGGAGCAGCAAGGACCACTATAGGGGGTCCAAAATCAGGATTATTTCAGGATAATCACAGGAGCTCAAGAGCCACACGTCCTCACTCCATGCAGGTCAGGCCACGCCCCGAGAGGTTCCATTGTTGCCAAAAAGGCTCCAGGGCGCCCAAGAAAGACCAGTAAGCGCCCGGACCGTCTCTTAAAAGTGATTCAGCTTCGGAATCGGGCTACCAGCAGTGCAGAGCTTGCTCAGGAATGGCAGCAGGGAGGTGTGAGTGCATCTGCACACACTGTGAGGCGGAGACTCATGGAGCAAGGCCTGGTGTCAAGGAGGGCAGCAAAGAAGCCACTTCTCTCCAGAAAAACATCAGGGACAGACTGATATTCCGCCAAAGGTACAGAGAGTGGACTGCTGAGGACTGGGGTAAAGTCATTTTCTCTGATGAATCCCCTTTCCGAATGTTGGTAACATCTGGAAAACAGCTTGTTCGGAGAAGACAAGGTGAGTGATACCACCAGTCTTGTCTCATGCATCCAGAAACCATTCATGTGTGGGGTTGCTTCTCAGCCAAGGGAATCGGCTCTCTAACAGTCTTGCCTAAAAACACATCCATGAATAAATAATGGTACCAGAATGTCCTCCAAGAGCAACTTCTCCCAACCGTCCAAGAGCAGTTTGGTGATCAACAATTCCTTTTCCAGCATGATGGAGCACCTTGCCATAAAGCAAAGGTGATGATAACTAAATGGCTCAGGGAACAAAACATAGAGATTTTGGGTCCATGGCCTGGAAACTCCCCAGATCTTAATCCCAATGAGAACTTGTGGTCAATCATCAAGAGACGGGTGGACAAACAAAAACCAACAAATTGTGATAAAATGCAAGCATTGATTGTGCAAGAATGGACTGCTATCAGTCAGGATTTGGTCCAGAAGTTGATTGAGAGCATGCCGGGGAGAATTGCAGAGGTCCTGAAGAAGAAGGGTCAACAACACTGCAAATATTGACTTGCTGCATTAACTCATTCTAACTGTCAATAAAAGCTTTTGTTAATCATAATATGATTGCACTTGTATTTCTGTATGTGATAAAAACATCTGACAAACACACATAAAAACCAGAGGGCAACAGATCATGTGAAAATATAATATTTGTGTCATTCTCAAAACTTTTGGCCATTACTGTACTGTACGCGCCGCAGTACATCGTGTGAACATACCCTAACAGTTATGTCTACCCTGAGCTGACACTCAGTCTGCAGTTTCATAATATTGATCAGCACTGTGAGTCAGTATTAGTCCCCGGCGGCGCCGACCGTTAAGGTCCCAAGTCCATACTGATCGCTAAGCTATTGGCTTGGGACCTTGGTAATCAGCGATAGCGGCGCTGGGGACTAACTGTATGCGCGTCCTCTAGATGCACAGGCAGCGCGAGATGCCGCTTGTGTGGAGGACTGGAATCAGCGACAGCTTCAGGGAGCAAGGGGGAAGGTGAGTACTGTTAGTTTTTTATTTTTAATTAGCCCTCTCTACCTGCTGCAGGACATATAACCTGCCTATATACCTGCTGGGGGACCTATAACCTACCTATATACCTGCTGGGGGACCTATAACCTGCCTATATACCTGCTGGGGGACCTATACCTACCTATAACCTGCTGGGACATAACTGCCTATATACCTTCTGGAGGACCTATAACCTGCCTATATACCCACTGGCGGACCTATAACCTGCCTATATACCACTGGGGGACCTATAACCTGCCTATATACCCACTGGGGGACCTATAACCTGCCTATATACCTGCTGGGGGACCTATAACCTGCCTATATACCCACTAAGGGACATATAACCTATATACCTACCTACTGGGAGACCTATGAACTAATATATCCACCTACTGGTGGACATATAACTTACTGTGGGACCCCATTACCTATACCGTGGTGACATATAACTTACTGAGTTGTGAAATCACTAACAGTCGTTAAGCCAGCTGTTAAAGGGGTTGTATCATTACATTAAATGGTCTTCAGAATAAGGGGACAGTGAAAACAAGCAACTTTGCAATTGGATGTCATTTGCAAAGCTATCTTGTTTTCACAGTATCCCTTATTCTCTTTTTCTGCCAATTCAACGATGTTTATTACAATGTTTGTAAATACAACAGCAAGCTTATTACAAAAAGAGAATCCAACAGAAATGTCCGTATAAAGCAGGACAACGTATCACAAATAAGAAAGGTAACAAGAGGTGCTATATTGAGTCCAATGTCCATGATATGAGCTGACAAAAGGCAATACAATCATAGACTTGGTCGTGTTAAGCATAGTAGAAAATCAACCAGAATATCTAACAGTTCTGATACATAATCATGAAAAAGAAAAGCAAATACTATTATGTGGCCTCAGTATTAAAGGGACTTTATCGGTCCAGGGTAAAGCGTAAGACAGAAACATATGTTTCGGCCGCCAGACAAACCAACCAACAGGACACAAAATAAGACAACTCACACACTCTCACGCATACACAAAAGAAATAGGGGGGGGGGGGGGGTGGAAATGAGAAGGGGCAGGAAGGGGGGGGGGGGTAAGGTGGGCAATGTCAAGGCCTCTGAAAAAAATAAAACTGAGAATGAGGCCCGTGATCACAGTGCCAGTGTCACGCTTGTGTACTGAAGGGGTTGAAGGCAAAAGTGTTTTTGAATTGGAGCCAGGGCGCCCATGTTCTGACCAATAGCCGGGCCTGATCTTCCGTGGCGACTAAGAGCTCTTCCATATGATAAACATGGGAGACCTCCGTGAACCAGTCCTCGATAGAGGGTGAGTCTGACGATTTCCAACGTCTGGGAATAACCGTTCTTGCTGCCTGCAATAAATGTCTGAGGAGGGACTTTTTTGTAAGTGGAGGCCCCAAAGTCAAACATGAACAATAGGGCCACCTCCGGGGTTCTCGGGATAGTCAGGTCCGAGATTTCCCTAAGAATCTCACATATCGCTGTCCAAAAGTCTGCTAGGGAAAGACATTCCCACCATATATGGAGCATGGTTCCTCTAGAGGTTCCACAGCGCCAACAAGCCTTAGGAATCTGCGGGTACCATTTATGAAGTAGATGGGGGACCCTATACCATCGGGATAGGATTTTAAAACTCGTCTCCTGAGCCTTCGTTGCCATGGCAGCTTTATGAGTAAGGCTAAAACATTTTTGCCACTGCGCACGAGAGAACTGCTTCCCCAGATCCTTCTCCCAGGCAGCACAATATGAGGGGAGCTCTAACTGGTCGCTAGTAGAGAGTTCCTGATAGATTATGGAAATAGAATGTCGTGGGGGTGAATGCTGGAGACACATTTGCTCAAGTCTGGTGAGGGGTCTTTGGGCATTAAAAGTGTTGCCCAAAGAAGATAAAAAATGTTTCAATTGGACATATTGAAAAGCAGAAGAAGCTTGAGCAGTAGGTCCAATTGTAAGCCCTGAAAGCGGAAGAATCTGACCTCCCACCATCAACTGGTTAAGGCGCAAGGGAATTAGCTTAGAACTCCCAAAGAAGGGACGTGGGCCCAGTCCAGGTGGGAAGGAGGGATTGTCTGAAAGTGGCATGAGGGGTCCTAGCCTATCAGTTAGAATTTGGTATGTTTTGTGTGAGCAAACTGAAGCTAAGGTGTGTTTGACAGTGTAAGAAAAATGATATTGGTTCCCTAGGGCAGAGGTCCAGACCCAGGGGAGCGATGCAAGAGACAAGGGGCATATACCACGCGCTATGTGCGTCCAAATCTTTTTATCGTTCTGGCACATCATATCCAGCAGCTGTGAGTATGCTGAAGCTAAATAGTATTTCCTGCAGTCCGGTAACCCCAACCCACCCAGAGTCTTATGTCTGGTCAGTACAGCGTAGGAGAGTCTGGGGCGGGAGGAAGGCCAGACAAAGGATGTAAACAGGCGTTGCACGCGCCGCCAAAAAGAGTTTGGCATATAAGTAGGGATCGCCTGCAACAGAAAGTATGCGGGGCAGAATGGTCATCTTCAAAATATTGACCCTACCAAACCAAGAAAAGTACTGCTTGGTCCACGAGGTGAGGTCCTGAGTGATTTGAGTGCTGATTCAAAATTAATAGGGAAAATATTCGACAGTGCAACTGAGATAATGATCCCCAAATAGGACAGTCCTTTAGATGGCCACATGAAAGGATAACCGGAGTTAAGCTGGCTAAGGACAGGAGGAGGCAGGCCTATACTTAATGCTTCAGTCTTGGAGATATTTATCTTAAAATTGGACCAAATGCCGAATGTATGAAGGGTGGACATGAGGGGCGGAAGTGATGTGGCTGGGTCAGTTAGGTATACCAGGAGGTCATCAGAAAATGCCGAGCACTTATATTCGGTCCCCGCGATACTGACTCCCATAATATCCGGATTGTTGCGTATAGCAGAGAGTAGATTTTCCATTACCAGGACGTACAGGAGAGGAGATAGGGGACAACCCTGTCGCGTTCCATTAGATATTGCGAACGGGTCTGAAAGGGTACCGTTAATCTTTAGCTTAACAGTGGGGGCATGATATAGGGCTAGTATTTTCGAGATGAAAGTTGGTCTCATCCCTAGGTGCCGAAGGGTACAGATTAGGGACGACCAGGAAATTCTATCAAAAGCCTTTTCGGCATCCAGGGATAGGACCATAAGGGGAATTTTTTTCCAAATTGGGCATGATGAACTATATCTAGAGTCTTCAGGGTGTTGTCCCGGGCTTTTCTGCCCGGTACAAAACCAACTTGATCAGGGTGTAAAAGATCCTGGAGCACAGAATTCAGTCTATTCACCAATGTTTTAGCGTAAATCTTAAGGTCCACATTTAGTAAAGAAAGTGGCCTATAACTACTACAAACGGAAGGGTCTTTACCTAGTTTAGATATGAGAGCGATATGGGCCAGTGTCGTCTGGTCAGGGAACGGATTATCCGAGGAAACATGATAAAAGGCCTGCAGTAATAGAGGCGTTAATTCCTCGCTAAAATAACGGACAAAAGTTCTGGGGCGGTGAAGGGGGATTCAAAGTCAGAAAAGTCAATACTGGATGGGGCTGGAGGGAGGGTGGGGAAGTCCTGTCCTAAACCAGAGGAGGTAGAGGGTGGGAGATTATATAATTCCGTGTAAAAAGCATGAAAGGTTTTGCTGACCTCCTCCGTAGTATGGCCCAGGGTGCCACTTGGGGATCTAATCTGAGGTATATGCGACTTGGCCATCCGGTGTCTCAAAGCCCTTGCTAGCATTCTCCCACTCTTATTGCTATATTCATATAGCCTGCTAAGGCCAACCTGTAGATATTGGCGCCAGGAGGCTTCTAACAGCCGCCTTACCTCTAGGCGTGCCAAGAGTAATTCACGCAGTGTGTCCGCTGCTAGGGCACTGGAGTTCTTGTGCAGAGACCCTAGATAATGCTAAACTCAGTTTAGCTGCTTTGTCCCTCTTTAACCTCGAACCATGCCTGATCAGGACCCCCCGCACAACGCACTTGAGAGTTTCCCATTGAACTGTCGGGGGAGAGGTGTCATTCACATGATCCTGTACAAAGTGTTTGATAGTTTGGGAGAGATCAGCTCGACAGGCAACATCTAATAACAGGGATTCGTTCAATCACCATGACCAGGCAGGTCTCGAGGAAGAAGGTAGTGTTAATGAACAATAGACGGGAGCATGGTCGGATAGAATGATGTTCCCCACTGACGTAGTGGAGACCCAGGGGAGAGCACTAAGAGACTAGTATATAGTCCAAACGTCTGTAAGCGTTATGGGGATGGTAGTAGAAGCTAAAATCCTTGTCACTAGGGTGTTCAGCCGCCAGATATAACACAGCTGGAGCAAGATATAGACTTTTTTAATCGATTTGATAGTCGAGTAGGACAACGAGGACCTGCCTGAGGAATTGTCCAGGCCAGGGTCTAGAGTGGCATTCAGATCTCCACATAGGACAATT
Source organism: Phyllomedusa bahiana (assembly GCA_025379985.1). NCBI lineage: Eukaryota > Metazoa > Chordata > Amphibia > Anura > Hylidae > Phyllomedusa > Phyllomedusa bahiana. The sequence goes on from JAODAL010000702.1 coordinate 246,712, forward strand.
GTGCTCTGAACCAAAGCGATCAGCCTCTCCACTAGGCGAGTAAAAAAGCCAGCCTGACCCTGATTAGGGGCATATACATTAACAACTGTGAAGAGGTGTCCCCCTATATTAAGGATTAGAATAATGTAGCGAGCGTTGACATCTGTCCAGCAAGCCTGGACCTGGTGTGCCAAAGACTTATGGATCGCCACCGCTACTCCCCTGGATCTGGACTCTCGGCAGTTCGCAAATATCACTCGGTGTAAGATTTGTTGCGTACATTAGGTGCGTGCCCTTCTTTAAAGTGAGTTTCTTGAAAGCAGATAATTTAGATTTTTTGCTTATGAAAATGGTAAAGAATCTGGGACCTCTTACTCGGAATATTAAGGTCCTGCGCATTGAAGGATGCGAACAATAGGTCTGCCATCTCCCAAACGTGGAAAGTAAGGGGGGGGAGGGGGGAAGCGGGTAGGAGGTGAATCAAGGGGGGAGAAAGAAGAAACACCCACACAACCAGGAAGCAGGCAAAAAGGGGTAGGGGAGCCCGCAGCTGGAACTGAAGTGGTGACTTTAGTAAAGTCAAATATCCCTGGGGCCTAATAGAGGGCCCATATCGGGATTAAAACCTACTGGGGGTAGAAGAAGATAAATGAGGCAAAAATAAACACATAACACATTTGAGCTCCACCACCTGTATGCAACAAAAAAGATAGAGTGAGTGGCTGGCTCACACAAAGTTGAGAAATGATAATGTGCAACTTTACTAGGGGAATCCTATAATTGAGAAAAGGGGGCCTATGGCTACTGCAAGGAAAAGGGAAGCAGCAATAAACAGTGGTCCATTGCTCATATTTTAACCTATAATGATCAGACAAGGCATGTTGGCCATAGTGCAAAGTTCAAAGGATACTCTTGGTGAATCCTCAGGATGGGTTGAAGTTGGTAGATGAATCAGTGCGGTGGCGCCGGCGTCTGTTTCTCCGAGAAGGAAGGCTTTGAGGATCCGGCAGTTCCCGAGACAGGGGCCTATTGACGTAGGAGTCCAAGGAGGGAGGACGATATCTTGAATATGCAGTCCTTGAAGTACTGAGGGAATATCGTCGGGGGAGCGGATGGTGAACTATTACTCTCTTCCATGTATGAAAAGGACACAGGGGAAGCCCCAGCGATAGGGAATGTTACGCTCCTGTAGGACAGCCAAGAGGGGTTTTAGGGCAGCTCTTTGGGCCCGGGTATGTTTTGAAAGATCCTGAAGAAGTATGGGAATTTCCCTGTAATAGACCTTATGCCTCTGACGCGCCCAGCATAGAATGTCGACCTTCATCTGATAGAAATGCACCCTGCAGATGACATCCCTTGGTTTCTTGGGGTCCATCACCGGAGGGCGGAGCGCTCTGTGGGCCCTATGGGAGCGGATGGGGCTCTTTCAAGCAAGTCATTGAAGATGGTTGTGAGGACTAGATAGAGCTCATTTGGCAGTAACGGACTCAGGAAGGCCATGAATTCTAATATTGTTGCACCTACTCCGATTCTCGAGGTCATCGATGTGCTGTTGTAGTGCAAAGATTTGAGAGGAATGCTGGGACGCAGACGATTGTAGCGCCTGGACAGACAATGAGGTAGATTGCTGAGATTGGTCTAGGGAAGCCACTTTGGAATTTAACGAGGCAAGTTCAGAACGAAAGAGAGAATTCCTGCTTGCATTCCTCTACAATGTGCTTGGCTAAAGCCGAGAGGTCGGACTTGGCATCTCAGGCAGGGAGCCGCTGCAGCCATTTTGTGAAGTCCCGCTGCCGCTCACTTGGTCCCCAGAATTGTCCATGAAGAGAAGCATGTCATCCACAAAGCAAACCAGCTTCACCTCCTTCTTCCCCACTTGTATACCCCTGTAAACTTCTCAGTTTCTCAGATGTAATGCCAGTGGCTCCAACGCCATACTAAAAAGAAGCGGGGAGAGTGGACACCCCTGTCTATTGCCTTTCTGCAACCAAATAGTCTCTGACAAAAATCCAGGAGTGTTCACCCTCGCCCTTGAGGATATATAGACTGCAGATATGTACGAAAATGCTAAAAATGCTGGATATACCCATCTTGTCCATCACCAAATTAAGCCACTACCAATTTACACAGTCGGCATCCAACGCAAAGAATGCTGGGCATTTCCTGGGGTCATATGATTTTTCCACTGCCGTTTGGGTTGCTAATAATAATCGTATGTTTTTTTACCTCTGACCGCCCCTTGACAAAGCCCATTTGATGATCCTCAATTATTTTGGGCAAGAGCTCCGCCAACCTGTTGGTCATCACTTTTGACAGTGTCTTGACATCCTGGTTTATCAGAGATATCGGACGAAATGAATCGGGTTTTAGAGCATCCTTTCCCGTTTTGTATAGCACTTTGATATAGGCCATGTCCCCCAAAAGGAGCATGGTCGGGGTTCTCTCTTCCTTTAGCAATTTGTAGAAGTCACCCAAAAATGTCCCCTATCACTCTTGATATTTCCTCCTCAGTAATCTCCTCATTTGAAGAGTCTAACTCCTCTCTGGACAGCTTAGATAAATCAATCCCTTCCAAAAATGCGATCCCCTTTAATATATAATATAAGGGCTGCGTATACAAACGTTTATAATATTTTTGTAGAATACTATTAATGTTCTTAGAATTTGTAGTCACCCCCCCCACCTCCTCATCTTTCAGACTTAAAATATTGGTAGTAGCCAGTTTCTCTTTCGCTACATTTGCTAATATTTTACCTGTTTTATTGCCGAATTTGTATAGATCGAGTTTGAATTGGTCACTGAACATTGTTTCTAACCGTCCCTTCTAAAGGTCAAAGGCCTCTCTAGCTAGATTTCACCTATCTCTTTTTCATCCAGGATTTTGCAGACAATCTGTATATGTGTTTCTCAGTTTGGTGGTGGCCTCCACATACACTTTCAGAATGTGTTTCTTTTTGCTAGTGACATACACCATTATGTGTCCTCTCATGACCGCCTTAGCTGCATCCCAGTATACAAATGGGGTAGTCCCCTGACCTCCATTATCCAAGTAGTATAATGTTGTACCGTGTTAGCCATAGAAAGTAGTAGAAGAGTGAAGAAAAGGGCCCAAAAAAGAAAAACCTTTTAGGGCTAACAAAATTTTTTTTGAGGGTGAGCTTTCGAGGGGTCCCCAAGCTCCTTTTTCACCCGGGCCCCGGGAACACCAGGGTCTGAAAAAGGGGAGTGTACTCTCTGAATTTTTTGAGGGTGGCTTTCGGAGTACTACCCCCTTCTTCAAAGGGTGTTAAAGACAGGGTGAAGAAGGGTTTGGTACTCTCGAAAGCTAAACATAAAATTTTAAAATTCAGTTAGCCCCCCTAAAAGGAAACGCCTGATTTTTTAAACCTTTTCCCTACTACTTTCTAGGGCTAACCCCGGGTTTCAACCCCATTTTACTACGGGTTTTAATGGGGGTCAGGTACTCCCAAAATTTTTTAAAACTGGGATGCCGCTAAGGCGGTCATGAGAAGACACATAATTTTTTTCCTTTTCCCCCTTTAAACTCCTTCCACCATTCCTGAATTTAAGCCCTAAAATTTGGGGACAAAAAAAATTTTCTTCCCCTTTTGCATATTTTGTTTAAAATTTTCTAGACTAATGGGCGAATGATTTTGGGGTTTAACCCATTCTAAAATTTTTTTATTTTTTTAAAACATCCCCTAAATAAATTTTTGACCCACCTAGAAAGTGGGTCTTTCTTCGGGAGGGGCTGGGGCGTTTGAAAAAGGGAGTATCGGGATCTGCGGGATTGAACAATCGCCACACATCTTTCTTTTCCAGTGTGAAAAACACAGATCTTGCTTTTTTTTGGGTTTTTAAACCCCTTAACCCCCGGAGCCATTTTTTGGCCTTTTGACAGAGCCCCTTTTTTTGAAAATCTGTCTGTGTAAATTTAGGTGAGAAAAAAATTTTTTTGGACATTTTTTAACCCCTTCCATGTGTTCAGGTTTGGGTTTTCTCGGGGGCCCCACATTTTTTTTTTTAAAGATAGTAAAAAAATTTTTTGGTCCAAAAATGCTTGTTTATTTGTAAAAAAATATCAAAGTATCTTTGAAAAATTTGAAAAATTTTTCCAATTTTAAAAAATTCCCAAAAATTTATGCATGAAAAGGACAAAAGGATATTCCACTCAAAATATTTATATAGAATTTTTTTTAACCAATAGGGTTTTGTGTAGTTTGGCATCATTTTTTTTAAATGTCTTTTTTTTTTTTCGCCATGAGGGGGTTTTAAAATTTGTAAAAAATTTTCACTTTTGCAATAAAATTTTTTTAAAAGGGGACCCGTCTAGTTCTAACGTGACTTTTGATTAAACCTTTTATGTTAATACCCCAAAAATGACCTCTTTTAAGAAACTACCCCCCTTTAAAGAAATTCCAAAACCGCATTTAGGAATTTTAAAAAAACCCCTTAAGGTGTTTCAAAAGGAAATTAAAGCAAAGTGGAATTTAAAAAATTTCAAAATTTAATTTTTTGCGTTTTCCCAAAATTTTTAAAACATTATTCACAGAATACGGTAAATTTTACGGGGAAAATCAACTTAATATTGATTCCCAGATTTGCCTTTTTCAGAAGTTTTCCCATTTTAGGGCCCCTAGGGGGCATTTTTTTGGGCCAACCCAACCCCCAAAATTTGGGGGAAAAAAACCTAGGATCTGGGGTCCTTTTTCTTTTTACGTTTTTATTTGGGGGCCATTTCGGGTTTTGGGGACGCCCTAAGGTGCAAAAACTTTTTAAATCCCCTAAAAAACCCCCATATTTGGAATTAACCCTTTTAAGGGTTTTTTATATAGGGGGGGTTGTAGTGAGTAATCGACCCCACAGGTTTTTCAAAAAATTTTTTTTGCTTTTAGGCAAAAATTTTTTAAATAATTGAAAAAATTTTAGCTGAAAATTTTTTAATTTTTAAAAGGCCCAATCTTGGAAAAAAGGCCCCCAAAAACTTTGTTACGCAATTTCTTCCAATTTTCGGAAATACCCTAATGGGGATGAAAAGGGGGCTGTTTTGGGCGAATGGCGGGGCGTAAAAGGGGGAGTGTTATTTGGGTTTTTAAAAACGCGGGATTTTGGGGGCCCCCAAATTGCTTTTAAAAAGGGCCCCCAAAGTACCAGAAAGGTAAAATTTCCCAGAAGCCCCCCAATTTGGTTTTCCCCCACGCCTCATAAAATCTCATCTGGGGGTTTGTTTTGTGCTTTTAAAGGGGGGCCCCGGTTTCCAAATTTTTTTTTTTTTGAAATTGGGGCTATAAAAAATGAGGGGAAAACGCAGTTCCCCCATTTTTTTTTTTCCCGCTTAAATTTTTAAACAGCGTTCGCCGTGCATATAAAGGGATGGGATATCTTTTACTATGGGGGTCGGAAAATTTTGAAATTTTGATATAGATTTTATATATTTTTTTTTTGTTTTATTATTTTTAAACAAAAGTAAAAATTTTGGTCTAAAAAAAAATTGTTTTTTTTATGTTGCCCTTTGTTGTTAGCTATAATTTTTTCATTTTTCCCTTTTTTTTACGGTGATTATGAGCTTTTTTTTTGGGATGGGGTTGATGTTTTTTTTAGTACCATTAGGGGGGGCATATCCCCATTTTGATCATTTTTTTAAATTAACTTTTTTTTGTGGGGGTTTTTTGAACAAAAAAAAACTTTCCTGGTAGTGTTTTTTATTTTTTTTTTTTAAAACAGCAGTCACTGTGCTTTAAAGCTGACATTTTAAAAGTTTACTCACGGGTCGAAACGATTACAGCGATCCCCAAATTTTTGAAATTTTTTTTATTTTTTTACTGCTTTTTTAAAAAAAAAAACATTTTTTATTAAAAAGGGGGAAAAACACTTTTTTTGACGCCATAGTCTGAGGCCAAAAATTTTTTTTATTTTTCTGTGTACGAGCTGTGTAGGGGCTTGTTTTTTGGGGGATGATTGACGTTTTTATTGGGATCATTTTTGGGGGGGAAAAGCTTTTTGATCAGTTTTTAAAACCCTTTTTTTTTGGGAAAGGGAGGTGGGAAAAAAATCTGAATCCTAGTAGTGTTTTTTATTTTTATTTTTTTCAGCGCTCAGTTTCAGTACCCTGACCAGTTTTGCTTTAAATTTTGGGGCGGTAAAGTTACGGCCGATACCCTTTTTTAATAGTTTTTTTTAAAATTTTGGGAACACTTTTTAAAAAAAAAAAAAGTGTTTTTAAATTTTTTTAAAAATAAAAATTTATTTCTCGCTGTCTTTTTGAGGAAACCATAACTTTTTTATTTTTCCTTAATTAAAAAGAGACGTGTAAGGGCTTTTTTTTTTTTCGGGGTGAACTGACGTTTTTTAATTTTGGGACAACTTTGGCGTTTATATGAGTTTTTTATCGATTTTTTTTCCCTTTTATGTGCTGCAGGTTTTACAAAAAATCGCAAATTTTGTGATTGTTTTTTGTTTTTTTGGAAATTACCATAGGGTTTTTAATGTGACAGATTTATAGGGCAGGGCGTTCCCCACCCCGGGGATACCAAATTTTTTTGGGACTTTATTTTTTTATTTTTTTGGGTGTTTGGGGTTTGTAAAGGGAAAAGGGCAGTGTACATGTTTTAAAAATTTTTTTTTTGTGTTTGGGGTTTTTTATTTTTTTTGGTTTGGGGTTCTACTTTTTTTTTCTTTTTTTTTTTTTTCTTTTTCACATTTTTTTCTTTTTCCCCCTGAGGATTTGTAAAAAGCAAAACCCCATGGGGTTAAAAACAATCGAAAGATTGCTGTTTTTTAAGAGGCGACTGTGCACAGCGTTATGCTGTGCCCCAGGTCCCTGGCAACTAGTGCACCCCAATGCATTTGGGCATGGGGGACCGTCACCCCAGACTACCCGGATTTCTTTCAGAAAGATCCCCGGGGGGTCCCTTAAAAGACGGCGAGCGGGATTCTGGGCCCCTTGGGCCCCGGGCCCATTGTAGGCAGAGGGAGCTTATCCCCCTGTGCGCCTTCATTATTGCGGCCATGAAGGCGCGGTTAAAGATGCCCTTTTTTCACCCGCGGCCGGAGCCCCACTCCCGGCCCGGGGGTGTGGGGATGTAAATTTTCCGCTGGTTTCCCCTGTCGTGATTAGCGCGGTAGTCCCCCGATCGGGCCCGGGCGTTGCATACGTTCCCTTTGGGGGGAAGTCACTTTTCCCCTTTGGGGGGTTTGCATAAAGCCCAAAAGTCGGGGGGAAAAAGGGGTTTAAAGGGCCCCCGTTGGGTCCTGGTTTTTAACCGTTTCCCCATCTTCTAGGTTAAAGCATAAAAAATTAAAGTTGTCCCCACCCACAATTTTTTGTTATTCTCATCACTTATGATCCTTTGGGTTTTTTAAAATCCAAAGAACCCTTTTCCCCGCTATTTGGACGTACCCCGTTTTATACCCCCCCGATTCTTCCTTCCGGGAAAAGTCCATTACCAAACTTTACCCAAGTTCCCCCCGCCATATTTTTTTCTTGGGTATTATCTTTCATGCTGGGAAATTTTATGTAAAAATAATAACACCTGATTTTTCCCTTTGGGAAAGTGGCGACGCTCCTGACCTTTCCCCCACCCAAAATTTTTTTTTGGGAAAAAAAATTCCTTTACCTCAAATTTGTACAAAGCTCCTTTTGTAGCCCGGGCGAAAAACCATTTTTTTCCTTTTTCAGGTTCTCAGCACAATCCCTTTCCTTTTTTGGGGGGGATTTAAAAAGGGGGTTTTCTCACTACAAGGGTTGCTTTTTATGTTAAAGATCTGGCAAAAACCAAGTCACTTGAAATTATGTGTTTTTTTTAACAGTGTCTTACTATTCTGAGATTTCCCTCTTGTAATGGGCTGCATCAGCTGCTGAGGTCGCTATAGCTACAGGACCTGTTTGATCTCCCCTGATAGGCTCCCAGTGCTGGTCACTATAGCTAAAAACTGGCTTCTACTGCAGCCTAGTAGAGCCAGTAAAACACCCCTGAATTTAAAGTGAAACCAAGAAAACAGGACTGTGGTAACATGAATCAATGTAGTGAGACAACCCCTTTAACCCCTTGACATTCCAACTTACAATTTTCATGTTATGGATCTCCAAGTGACAGAATTAACCCATTGAAGAGCAGAGACAAGCACATCACAAATACAACTTATTAAAGTTAACCAACAATCTGAACCTTACCCCCTTCCCTCCCCTTATCAGTGATTTCACTTTTTTCATGTATACATTGTAGAAAGAGCCTTACCTCTACTATCTTACTTCCCTCCTTACTACAAAAGGGGAACATCTCTCCTTGAGGCAAGGAGAGCACCAAATGTGTGTGGAGTTTGAATTGCCTTTTTGCCCTCTACTAAGCATCTGCATATCACAAGGCATTATGGGAAAGGAGCTGAGAAGCTCAAGCGCCCTCTATTGGATGTAACAAATTCGAGATTCACTTTTGACTGGGTCTTAAGAAAGCAAAATGGATATTTAGCCAAGCCAGTATCTCATCTGCAGACAGCTGTTTCGGGATGTTTGTCCCTCAAAAGGCAATTCAAACTCTACACACCATTTGGTGCACTCCTTGCCTCAAGGAGAGATGTTCCCCTTTCTGAGCCACTCATTGCCTCCCACACAGCCAGCCAGTATCGCTCTGCTCTGCACTGATAAGGGACAAACATCCCGAAACAGCTGTCCGCAGATGAGAGATACTGGCTTGGCTAAATATCCCTTTTGCTTTCTCAAGACCCAGTGGGTCAAAAGTTAATTGAGGATTTTTTACATCCAGTAAAGGGCGCTTGAGCTTCTCAGCTCCTTTCCCATAATACCCATCTTACATCTATAAACTCCCCCCCCCCATCCACCTTCCTCTCATTACAAATAACATTTAACCCGATCCGCGAACACAGTAAGTCATATCGTTTATCAACAAGATTTCAGCATCTTGCTAAAAAGGTCCTTCCCCAGGGCATAATAGTGACCTCTCCACCTCCCCCGGAAAGCTGGGTGCCCTCCAAGCCACAAGAAATTTCAGGACCCATCGAAAGCCAGCTCAGTCCCGAGTCATTTCTGTTTAGATGCTCTAGGGGTTTCCCCCAGCTGTGTATCATGTCGCTGCTGGCTTCCCGGGATCCCCATCACAGCTTTAGACTTTTAAGTGGAGTCTCTTTCGTCATGGAAAGGTTTGGTTTCCCCCCATTTCTGTCTGGATGTCGCCGCTTTTATTGGCTGTAGACTTTTCAAAAAGTTCTCCGCTTCTTCTGGGGTATGACAGTTCTGGTTTGCCATTTTCAAAGGGAAAAATTTTTTTAAAACTGCCGGGGAAATGAAAAAAAACCCAAAAAAGTTTTTTAACCAAGGAAAAACAAAAAGTCCTTAATTAAGAGGGTTTTTTCTCGCTACCCTCGCCAAATAGTCCCGAAAACAACAGATCCCGGGTGCCTTCCAATTGAGTCGCTGTTTTTTTTCCCGTTTTCTTGGGTAATTGTGTTTTTTTGGCCCAAAAACTAACATTTGACAATTACTTGGGGCTTGGGCTTTTTAAAACCCCCTCTCTTTTGGGTGGGCTTAAGGGGGGCCAATTCTGTGGGGCTCCTCACCCTTTTCACCTTTCCCCGACCCTAAAGGGTGGGGGGTCTCCGAGCAAAGGGTTTTTTATCGCCCGGTTTAAAATTTTGGGGCACCAAACCACCTTTACATTTGGGTTTTTGCGGGGCCGTTTTCCAAGGCTTCCATTTTTTCCCGCATTTTGGGATTTTCTTTCCCTTTGCTTATGCATTTTTTGCCTGTTGGACCCCAGGATTTCATCCTCTACACAGCTCTGCTTCAACTCTGTTATTTGTTAAGTATGAGCTGAAATCTCTGTTCCCCGCCAAATTAGAAATGTTGCTTTAAAAAAATCAGTCGCCGTTTTGGGCGCCATTCGGTCTCCCTCTGCTGGGGAATAAACTTCACCTCCTGCGCCCCCGCGCTTTTAAATGACTCGCTCTGCTCCCGCAGGGGTGTTACCGCCCAAAGGGGGGGGAGGCAACTTTTAAAAATTTTTGAACCCGGGCTCTTGCTGTACCCGGGGGGGTGGGGATTAGAAACCCGGGGTCGGGCCCCTCCACCTCAGCCGGGCCCCTATACACGTCCGCAATCGGGAAGTCAACAATTTACTTTGGGTTTTCCTTAGCCCCTTTGTAACCAGTTTGACAGTAAAAATTCGGATCATTGTCTATATGGGAAAACCCCTTTCCGCCCCAAACTTTTTAAATTTTCCTTTCTGTTGCCTTTAAGATGTTCTTCCAGGGATTTTTCCCCCATAATTTCTTTTCTCCTGTTTCCATCTATTTTGGGAAATTCACCCTCCCCCCGCGGCAAAACAACCCCCAAAAAATGATATTTTCCAACCCCTTTTGATTCACAATTGGGGTGGGTTTTTTAAACTTCTAAGCTTCTCCCTTTTTTCCCCCAAACATTTAATTTTGGTCGGTTATTGCCAAAAAAGTTTTTTTTTAATTTTTGTTCGTTAACCAAAAAGGACATGTTCTCCAAAAAAAGTAGGTCTTTTTCACACATTTTTTCGGCCCTTTTTTTTGTTTCTTTTGAGTTTGGGGTTCTTTTTTAAAACAAAAAGTGGCCTTTCAGCCCATCTTTATACAGTAAATTTTTTTAATTGGTTTTGGGTAATGAACAAACTTACCAGTCCCCCGCCACCATCTTCACAAAGTCTTTTGCGGTAGTTCTTGGTGGGTTGAATATGCACGTCAGACCAAAACAGTTCCCTCCGGGGAACCCGAAAAAAAAAAAACCCTTGTTTCATTCCTGAGCGGTATGATGGGTAGCATTTTCATCTTTGTTTGTAAATTGTGTATAAAATTTGGGGGTTGTAGGGTCCTAAAAACATCCGGGGGCCCCGGGGCCTTTTTTTTTATGGTTTTTTTCTCCCTAAAGCTGGGTTTCAAGGGAACCCGTATTTTTTAACCCCCACTCAAAAACGCGGCATTTATTTTTAGAGGGGAGGAAAAAATTTTGTTTCAGTCCCCTTATTTTCCAAAAAGTTTCACATAGAACCGGGGCCTCAAACTCTTTCACTACACTTTCAATGAAAGTCCCCAATTTACGAGCTGGGAGAAGAGTTTTTGGGATACCATTCCCCAAAACCCATGACTGCCCAAACTTTTAATTTTAAAACCCCTATAAATTTATTTTTCCCCCCCAACATAATTTCTAACTTTATTTCACAACTGGGGTTTTTATGGGGTTCCTCAAAAAAGCTCCTGGGGCAGACCTTTGATAGTTTTTTTTACAGCACTACTGTATTTCCTGTATTTATAACAGGATTGTTTAATTCCCCCCCACATAATAAATTTGTTTCGGATGTATGTTTTTGTTCACTTTAGTTTAAAAATAAAACAAAGGGTTAGGGTTTTTCTATTTGCCTATAAATTTTGTTTTTTTCCCTTTGTTTTATTTTGTTCCAAAAAACTTTAAATCTTTTAATTTTTTTTACTGGTTATGGACATGACCTTGGATGGGGCCCCAACCACGCCACTAATGAAAGGGTTGGGGGAAAACTGTAAATATGAACCAAAATATCTCCCGTTTGCAGGAGACTCTATTTTTGCGCATTCAACATAACTATAAGAATAAGTATTTTCCCCTTTGGTGCCAAAGTAATACTCCAACCAATAAAACTAAAGGAGTGGAGATTTTGTTCCATAGAAGCCTTCCTATCCAGCTGCTAGACGTCAGAAAAGATGATAATGCAAGATACTGTATGTTCTTGCTAAAAATTTACATGGAGGGGTCTTTTTTTACAATTTGCAAAATAAAATTTTTATCGCCCAAACAGGGGCATCTTTAGATTTCTCTGCCCCTTTCTTTTGGACATTAAAAAATTCTGCCTCAAAGGGAAAAATTAAAAATTTTGTGTGGAGATTTCAACTTAAAACATGTAAAAACTTAGGACACCCCCTCCCGGGGATCCCCCTTTTAAAATGCCCCTAAATTTAAAAAAAATTAAAAAGCCCTTTTAAACCAAATGTTAGGATTCGGAGAGGGGGGGTTGATCCCGGGATTTAAATTTTGAAAGGGCCCGATTTGGGGTTTAAAGAAATTTTTTCCCCAAAATGAGGGTAATTTGGGTTTTCTATTTTCATGGGGTTTTTTTTTCCCTTTTCCCCTGGATCAAAACTTTTTGCCCCAAAATAGTGAAACTGGATGGGGCATTCTTTTTTTGGCCCAACAAACTTTTGTAATTTTTGTTTTAAAATTCAACTTAGTAAGTGGTTTACCCCTCACCACCCGCCACAAGGGGACTCTACCCCTTTTCCACCCCCCTAAAGGGTATAAACAGGATAGATTACATATTCCTCCAACATGCCTTATTAATTAATGCCAAAAGATCCTCCATTGGCAACATCCTGCTATCAGACCATGCCCCAGTAAACTGTGAATTAGAGTTGCCGCATACGGTACACAAAACCTATAACTGGAGACTCAATGAGTCCCTTCTCAGGGATACCCTGTGTGTAGCCGACGTGACCCAAGCCATAAAACATTTCTTAAATGATCACATTTTAGATCCTTCCTCTCCAAAATGGGAATCGTTAAAATGCGTGGTAAGTGGAACCTTAATCAAACATAGTGCTAGGTTAAAAAGTGAGGCGGTGTATAATAACCATATTTGTAGTTCACTACCTTGGTTTGTGGAACTAACACAGATAAATTGAGAATCCTAATCTAGGATGAAGGTATAAGAAAACAAAATAGCACTATAATACCTCCCAGAGATCTTTGAGAAATATCTCTCCCCTCATCAGAGCCCTCAATAGAGGGCTATGGATAAATATCTTTCCAAACATCAGATCAACAGATAAACTTGCTTAACCCCCTCAGGCTCTATAAATTCTAGCCAAGCTTCTCATACTAGATCCCCTGATCTCATGGCAAATAAAGGGACACATAAAACCCCCAAGGGGGACAAAGCAAATAAAATACTGCAAAGTCAGCCGCAAAAGGAACTTGAGATAGCGCCTCCTTCATCAGAACTTCTTTCTAGAGAAGACATCACACCCCCGAGTATGTCTCCGGGGGTTTCTGGGGACTTGCCCGCTGAATGCGGCCACGAGGTGACACGCTATATAATGCCGCTTTCTGATAAACGGCTGGAGGTCTTACATACTTCCATCAACTCTGCTCTTGCTTTGATTAACACTAATATGCAGAAATTGGTGGACTTGAAGAATCGAGTCACTTCTTGTGAGATGTCTTCCACTTCTCTTGAGCAGTCCCTGGCCCAATCCCGAGTGACAGCAGCAGTTTTAAGAGACAGAATAGAAGATTTAGAAAATAGAAGTAGGCTTAATAACTTGCGGTTTATAGGAATCCCGGAGGCGGTGACAGGGGGGGAGCTACTCTCTTATCTGACAGCTGATCTACCTAGGGCTCTGGGCCTGGAAGGACCACCGAATTCTAGTTCCATTGAAAGGGCGCACAGAATAGGGCCCCAGATATTGGCAGGAGACCGAAACTCTAAACCTAGAGCAGTCATAGCGAAATATTTGAGCTGGGCGGTGAAAGAACAAATACTCAAGGCATACAGGAAAAAAGACGGATTACAAATTGATGGCCATAAGATCTTGATATTCCAGGATTATTCGGCCAGTGTAACTCAAAAGCGAAAATTATTCACCCCCATATGTAAACATCTACATGCTAGGGCCATCAGGTTTCAGTTAATGTTCCTGGCGAAACTAAGAGTTCAGATGGAGGGTAGGCAACTAGTGTTTGAAGACCCAAAGTTGGCAAGGAGACACTTTCAAATGGGAAAGAATGACATAGCAGGAGGAAACTTTGGAGGGAGTTATGGGTGATTTGTAGCTGAGCTACACTTTCTCTTTCAGCCAATAGGCTGCTATACACCGACTACATCCAAAATGTTTAACCTTTGGTTTAATAGGCTTTTGCAAGCCTGAGTTATTACAATGTTCAGGTTTATTTTTGATTGTAACTGAGCTCTTGATTTTTCTCATAGGCAAAGGCGGTGTGGCTCGCGGCCCCCTGGGGGTCGCCCATTCCCTGATTTTTGGATTTCTCCCACTGCTGGCTGGGACGGCGGGGTTCCAAATTTTATAAAGGACCTTGACATTGATAGACCAGGTATCAGCTGACACATGACACACTACACTAGTAATAATGATCCCAACTCCCAGAGTAAACTCACAATAGTAACCACAAAAGTAATGTGGCGGGTCTCAACACGCCAATTAAACGGAATTAAGTTCTCACCCACTTGAAATGATTTAAACCTGATATAATTTATCTTCAGGAAACACATTGGAAGAGAAGCAAAGCCTTGGGTTTGAAGGCACCTTGGCTGGACTCGTGCTATTCAGCAGACTTTTCATCCAAGGCTAGAGGGGTGGCCATCCTCTTTCGAAGGGGCCTGAGCTATGTAGTAGAGGAGGAGGTGAAGGACGAAGGGGGAAGGTTTCTTATTCTAAGCATGTCAATCGCAGGGTTCCAATACACTTTGGTAAATGGTGTACGCTCCCAATCAACCTAACAGCATATTTCGCCAAACTCAATTCACTATTGACACAAAGAGGAGACACTATCATCATAATGGGGGGGGGGGATTTCAACACCACGCTTTGCCCTGAATTAGATAGATCTTCTAAACAACAATCTTCTGGTCAAGCCTCAAGAGACGTGTTGCACCTGATAGAATCTAACTCCCTATGTGATCCTTGGAGAACACTAAATGCGAACTCTAGAGAGTACACATTCCACTCCCCGGTACATGGAACCTTTTCACGACTTGATTATTTTTTAACATCTATGTCGTTGTGGGAGAAGGTATTAAACTTCTCCTTACATGCCATAACCATTTCTGATCACTCTCCGGTAACATTCTCACTTCACCAGGCACCTACCCAGTTACCTCGTTTCCTGGTATATTTGTCCCAATCTGCAGGCTTTCAGTACATTTTACAAACGAAATGGGCAGATTTTGTCGATGACAACTTACCCCACATCGACAATGCTCCTTTGTTTTGGGCGAAGGTGGTCATCAAGGGGCACGTCATTCAGTATATAGCACAGAGACGCAAAGAGGCCCACACAATTCCAAATGTGATATCAAACACTACTCAGTACATACATCCAACCCTACAGTGGAGAAAAAAATCTATTTACAGGGAAGCTAAAGATACTCTAGACTCTTTCATTCAAAGTCAGGCATGCTGGCTGACCAAGCGTACTCAAAACAAATATTATCGTCACGCCAATAAATCTAGTCAGCTCCTAGCCAGATTAACAAAGCCGCATAATTCCCGCAAACCCATACTGGCCTTAAGAGACCCAGCAAAAAACATTTTGCGAACTGAAACACAGGAGGTGGAGCAGACGTTTCGTTACTTCTTTAAAGATCTTTATAGAGCTGCTCCGGCAGACATGAAACGGATTGAATCATTTTTGGCCTCGGTTCCCCTTCTGAGTCTGACGGAAGACCAGCAGGCTATGCTGGAAGATCCTATCACAGAAGAGGAGGTGAGAGGGGTCATTACCTCTTCACCCACTGGCAAATCAACAGTGCCAGACGGGTTTGGGACCGAATTTTATAAACTGCTTTCACCAATGGTGACTCCCATACTAACCTCTCTCTATAGTTACATTTATCAGTAACAGGGATCGATGGATCTGCTCTTAGAATCTCGAACTATTCTATTACAGAAACCTAATAAGGATCCACAACTGGTTCAAAATCATCGGCCTATATGCTTATTAAATTATAAGTTCCTTACAAAAATCATCGCAAATAGAATTCAAACTTTCCTACCCTCCATAATGCACCCCTCTCAGAGAGGTTTTGTATAGGGCCGCCACTCAACTCAAAACATACGGGAGGTGATTGCAGCTACGATTAGATCGCAAGACTCAGACGCCGACACATCTATGCTTCATAGTTTAGACGCAACTAAGGCATTTGATACAGTGTCATGGCCTTTCTTGTGGACTACTTTGCTATGGCGAAGGTTCGGGCCAAAGTTGCGAAGCTTTGTGAGTTACATCCAAGAAAACACTTCCATCTCCCTGTTGATACGGGAAGGTATCAGCTCCGATTGACATTTTCAGAGGAACCCGACAGGGCTGTCCGTTGTCTCCAATACTATTTAATTTAGCATTAGACCCCCTGCTGTACCACCTTCGTCCGTCGCATCCCCCGGGGGAATCTCGCGGGAACGACGGCCAATAGAGATTGCTGCTTTCGCGGATGATGTTCTTCTTGTCCTCCGTGACCCGTGTGAGACGCTGCCGCGAGTTTTACGGCTCTTACAGGAGATTGGAGACTTGTCAGGCTATCATATCAACACAGAGAAAACCTCTGCTTTGTTGTTAAAGGGGCCGTCGAGACTCTCTTGGTCCTTGGCCTACCCCTTCCAATGGTGTAAAACTGTGATACCGTATTTGGGAATTGTTATCACCAGGTCTCCTTCACTTCTATACAAATACACATTACTCCTTATATTCGCTCTTTGGAGAGGAAACTAGCAATCTTGAGGAAACTGCCTCTATCATACGTAGGCAGAGGAAACCTTATTAAGGCAGTGGAGTTCCCAAGATTGCTATATATGAAAAATACATACATGCACTTTTTAGGAACTTTGTGTGGAAGGGAATGAGACCTCGAATCCCGTTGGTAATTATGCAACAACATAAGTCTAACAGAGGAATTGGCCTACCTAATGTTGGGGCATACAATGTGGCGGCGCTCCTGCGGGTTGCGGTGGACTGGATACAGTGTAGATCGGTGTTTGCGGACTTTATCTCGGATGAGCTTTTCCTGGGGAGACTGTTGCTTATAAAGTTTTTACATCAGCCATATCACCTTATCCCAGATTCAATTAGTGCAAACCCTTTACTGTTTCCGACCTGGAAGGCGTGGCAATATCTGTGAAACAAATTACATCCCCAAGCCTCCTTACTATGCACCTTCTTGGCAAATCCTGATTTCCAGGAGGGATCTCCACATGGGGAATTTTATCAATGGGGTAGAGGGGGTATCATCTCCGTATATCATTTGATAAATATGAAAACATGGAAGATTTTGTCTCTGGAGGAGATTTGGAACAAATTCCCATACGAAGGGATCTCTCTTTTCCCTTACCTTTGTGCACATAGTTAGGTCACCAGATCGATCTCTCGGGTCTCACCGAGGGAATGGAATTCATTACGCCAGGGCACCTCCCTTAGAGCTTTAACCTCCCAACTTTACAAATTAACTCATGCTCAGATTTCTCTAAGACTTCTATGGCAATCTCAAAGTGGGTGATGGACAATCCTAGCCTGGATCTCTCTACGCTACATGTAGCATTAAATAATAGTAAGAAATTCCTGCCCTCCAGCAGATATTGAGAGATGACCCTTCAACTATATCACAGAGCCATCTCCCAATATCTGCTGGAGGGCAGGAATTTCTTACTATTATTTAATGCTACACGTAGCGTAGAGAGATCCAGACTAGGATTGTCCATCACCCACTTTGAGATTGCCATAGAAGTCTTAGAGAAATCTAACTGAGCATGAGTTAATTTGAGGGGCCACAAAATGGGAATTTTCCCGGATAACTTTTGTTTCCATTGTGAATCGCCTGGGGCAGACCTATTTCACTGCCTTTGGAGCTGCCCAGTTTTGGGATAAAATTATAACATTTACAACCTCCAATCTTACAAACTACGTCCCTAGATCTCCACTGTGGGCAATATTTGGTCACAAGAAACTCCATGTACGTCCGGGTGTAGGAAGCTTCTCCACTTGATTGCTGTGGCAGGTGTAAAGACAATCTTGCACACCTGGATACATGAGAACCCTCCGCCTTTCAAACTTTTTCTAGAAAAACTTTCATACATAATGAAGATGGATTGGGTGGAGGCAACACTGCAAAAGGAATCTCGGGTAAAAAACTTCTTTGCAATATGGGAAAGTTACATACCTTTACTGCTAGAGCGCATCAAATGCGCCATCAGGGACTGCTTTTATTTCACTTCCTGGTACCAGAGTAGGCTCTAGGATGGGGATCCTCCGATACCTGGTTCATAATTAATTATGGGAGGGGTGGGACCTAAATCTGGGGTGCAATATTAATAACTTGGAAGGTAAACTACAAAATAAAATATAACTTTTAATTATAGTATTTAAAATATGAGAGAACAAGATAACTCTCCCAATTATATCCAACAGAGCAATTCCTACTATAGAGATACCCACACACGTTAGGGATAAAGGGAGATAAGAACATTACACAAGGAGAATACCTACACCATCCCTGCGATGTTTCCTATCTAATGCTTACTGCCTAATGTACAGGGAATGATGCGTCCTGATAAGGACGACCCCGTCTGGAACCTATCCCTGTACAAAAATCCCTAATATACCCTAACACTAGTAATGTGCAAAAATAATAGTAGAGTGTTAAATCAAAAAGTGCTATAGTGCAAATTATAAACTATAAATGTATAAATACTTCCCACCTCATGTAAAGTCCCGACATGTTTCAGTACCTACTTTACTTCCTCAGGGGACAAATTTGTAGGCTGTGGGAAAAAGATATAGGAATCCCCAATTAGCTTAGGGTACACCTTATTTACAAAGGAGCTATAGTCAATACCATAAACAGTAGTGGCTTACCTAAAGGAGATGGTGATATCCGGAGCGTATGGCTCATAGATGCGGCTATGGTGTGCCGCATGCCAGAATGTGCAAACTGCCCAGTTTATATACTATTTCCGGTATCCCTTGCATCCAATAAGGACACACTCTACTTAGTTTTAAAGTCGCCGCAATACTTACCCTTTAGCCCGCGCATGGTGCTTCACAACCGGAAGTCACATTTAGTGCTACATATCCGGATGTTGTAATACAGCATCGTAATGTGAGGGCGGAAGTGACGCGGCGAAGACCATTCACCGCGTCATCAAAGGGCGGAAATGACGCGACGGCTTATGGGAATGTTCACTTATTAGCTCTGTATATTAGATGCTGTGTTGCGCCGACGAAAGGTAAAGGTGACGCAACCAACATCCCTACCCGCATCATCTCAAGACAAAGGTGATATGGGGATCTTAGTGATTCTAATTTATATATCACTGTAATTGGAGCGGGACATGTAACTCCCTTATTTGGAGCAGGTACATATCCTACATCCAAAGACTCCAAAAAGGTAGTCTAATATCAGGCTGGGACCACTATAAATTAGTGCTAAAAATTTACTAGATACCGTAATACAAGCTATAGAAGTAATTGAGAGAAAATTCTACCAAAGGATGAAAAAAATGAGGCGTATATACGAGTCATATCTCATACACAGACAAATTGGAATAAAAACACAGTATAGTCAGTGTTTCATATGAAACAATTAAAGTTCAGTTGATCGTTCAGACCGTCAGGATAAGTTGTCTTTAGTGTATAGATCCAAAAGGATTCTCGACATAGGATTGATTTATTCAAGTCTCCTTTTCGAGCTTGTAATTGGATCTTATCAATCCCCATGAACTTAAGCTGTCCAAATTCACCATTATGCTCCATCCAAATGTGTCTTGCGACACTAATGTCCCTTTTATTCCGAATATCTCCTAAGTGTTCTCCTATTGCGTCTACGAAACTTCACGTATTAGTGTTTTCAATATACTCTTTTCCACAAGGGCATCTAATGCGGTAAATTATTCCTGATGATCTACAGTTGATGAAATGTTTAATGGAAAAAACACCGTCCTGTCCATTGATTAGCAAATGTTTTTCCCGTTTCAATGTAGGGACAACCTATACAACCGCTGCATCTGAAGCAGCCAAGTGGTTCTCTCTCAAGCCATGTCATTGAGGAAGGAGGTGGTGTATAGTGGCTCTTGACTAGAGCATCACGTAGACTTCTTCCTCGTCTAAATGTAATTAAGGGTCTTGGACCAACCTTATCTTTAATATCCTGATCTAAAAGAAGGATATCCCAGTGCTTAGCCAGGATCTTTCGGACCAATAGATCTGCATAGAAATTTTTGCGGTTTAGTGTACATCCTTTGGATAATAAAGTGTAGGATGGCTGGACTAAATCTGGGGTGGCCACACGCTACCCACCTGTCTATCGTCTGTCTTTTGGAAATTAAAGAGCTCAGATGGTTTAATTGTTGTTTCCATTGTTTATGTACAAGGGTACGGAAAGACGGGGTCTTGAATCTTCTTGTCACACACTCCATTTTGTTTTTTGAGATGCACATTGCTGCTCTTTTCTAATGTTGATGGTAGTGCGATAAGCCGATGCTGGGACATAAAAGAATGTTATATGTTTTAAAACGGTAGGAAAAATCAAGGGGGACCTTTGGATGAAAAGAAAACTGTTGCTGACTACTCTCAATAAGATTTTCTGTTCGGGGGTGTGAGGAGGATGGAGATCCTATGCTGAAACTTCTACAGAGGTATGAAACCACAAACGAAATTCAGCAGCGGCTTTGGTGAAGGAGAGTTCTTTATTCAAAATATCTTAGTGCAGAGGGTATATTAAAAGGCCGGAAAAGGCAAAACCAACGGGGTTTGGTGCAAAAACCTGCCCCCCTTGTTAAAGGTCAAACCCCATACCCAAAGTGAACATTTTTAAAAGTGGGGGAAAGGCATAAATTTTGATACACTACGTCACATCCTAAAAAGCTTTCATTTTTGGTTTGTAAATATAAAAACATTTAAAATTACTTTGTTTTTTAAATTTATTGCCATAAAAATTTTATTTACTTATTTCCCAAAAAAATTCAATCCAATAAAAAATTTTAGCATTTAAGGTAGGTAAGCTGGGTTCTTTTCGAAGATTTAAAAATAATGGCATTCTGGGTTTGAAACTCCAGAATCCAGTGGTTTCGGCAAAGGCCCCTTCCCCGCTCCCAGTAAAACCGACTTTAAATTGGGCGTTCAAACCTTTTTCTATTCCAAAAAATTTGTTAAATACTTATACAAACCTCCTTGTTCTTCCAAAAAAGTGTTTGGCTTTTCCTGAATATTTTGGTATGTCCTTTATTTTATTTATTTAAGGGTTCAGAAATCCTTGTTTTAAATTTTTCTGTTTACTTCCCAATTTGTTTGTCCCTTTTTCAATTAAAAATCTAATACCTTTTAGACTATTTGGTCTGAGTCGAAATTTTAATAAACTTTTGTATGGAAATTTCTTTTTGTGAATTTAAAACAAAAAGTTTTAATTTTTTGATTTAAACTTGCACATATTTCACCTGCGTCCCCCACACGGAAAGAATCCTTTTTTGTGTAAAACCCAAAGACCTTCCTGTTTTTTTGACTTGAAAAAAATAGGGGGGGGGAAACTTCTTTCCCAATTTTTTTGTTTTTTTTGGGGGACCCAAATTACTCCTTTATCTAAAAATTTTGCCAATTGCATATCTTCCCTTTTAATATTTTTAATATTTTTAAAAAATTATTTTTTTTTAATTTTTTAAAACGGGGTGTTAAAAGGGTTTGTAGAAAAAAACCCAAATTTTCTGCTTTTTGAGAGTTCTTTTCTCTTATCCTTTCTTTTGTTTAAATAATCATTAGACAGAAAAATTTTTTTGGTTTTTTTTTTCCTTTTTCTTTAATGTTTTTTTAATTTGGATATCTTTATATCGCTGCCTTTAGCCTTTTTTTGGGGTTTTTTCTTTTTTTATTTCAAAAATAGCATCCAGAGTGCAGGCTCCCCCTTGTTTATAAATTCCCCAGGGGGGATAGCTTTAAGTGTGTGTCTAGAAGGGACCTTTCCGCTTTTAAATTTAGTGTTTTTCCCCCTTTTAAAGGTTTTCGTTTTAAAGTGGTAATCACCTTGGTTTTTGTTTGGATCCTCCCCCCCAACAAAAAAATCCAAAAAAAGGGAAATTTTTTTTTTATCAAACGGCCAAAAGTGAAACGCCCAAAATTTTTTGCGTTAGGGAAAAAAAATAATTTTAACAAAAATCCCCGGGATGAACCCCCAATTTGTGACCCCAAAAAAATTAAGAGGTCAAACATGTAGCGCCCCTCCAGGTATTTAGTGACTAAATTTGGGGGATTGGTGTCAAAAATAAATTTTTGTTCCCACCATGACATATTAAAAGGGTTTGGGGATGGAAGGAAGAGGGGTGCTGAACCCCTCGGAACCCCTTTTAAATGTTTATAAAAAGTCACTGTCGAAATTTTAAAATAAATTTTGTTTTAGGAGGAAATCCCCACTCTCCAAAAGAAAAAAATTTGAGGGCCTTCCCCATAAATTTGGGGTATAAATTTTTTGAAAGGTGATAATGATAGTGGTAAAAACTTGTTCTTAAGGGGTGTTAGAATAAAGACTTTCTACGTCTTTAAAAAAAACCCTGTGTAGGTTAGGGGACCTTTTTAAAATCTTGAAATATTTTCCCGTAAACCCTTTTTTCTGTCCCTCAAATACCCTGGGGCTGTCTGGACAAGTGGTTGT
Organism: Phyllomedusa bahiana; assembly: GCA_025379985.1. NCBI lineage: Eukaryota > Metazoa > Chordata > Amphibia > Anura > Hylidae > Phyllomedusa > Phyllomedusa bahiana. The sequence goes on from JAODAL010000702.1 coordinate 269,121, forward strand.
AGGTTTTATCTACAAAAATGCCCTTTAAAACTTTCTGTGAAATTTTTGCGGCTCGACACAATTGGGCGTAAAGGTGGAGGAAATTGTTTTTTTTTTTTGTTTGGGGATTCCATGGGAAAAATTTGGGGTTTTTTGTTTCATTTTATTTCCCAGGTTTTTTTTTTTTGTTTATAATTTTTAAAAACTCCCAAATGCACACCCTTTTTTCTAAAAAATATGAGTATTTTTTTTCTGAAACCAATGGGTAGGGGTCTTCCTTTAGTTTTTTGTTTAAAGTTTGTGTCTTCTAATAGTTCCCCACCCCATTTTTTTATAGGGAGTTGCCATCCATTATTAAAATTTGATCCCCCTTTTTAACCCTTTTTTTAATTTTTTGGGGTTTTATTCTCTTTAAATTCCCTGTCTTTCTTTGGAAAATGATGTTTTCTTTTTTTGGATTTTACACTGGGTTAAAAAATTTTGAGTTAAAATTTTTTTGAAATTTAAATTTCTTTTAAAACCCCGTTCCATTGTGGTTTTGGAAAACTTCCATGGCCCAAAATGAAGGGATTTAAGCGGATTAAAAAAGGGTTTTTGTATTCCCAATTTTATATCCCCTTTTTTTATATTTTGACCACTATCATTAACGTCTAGGTTTCTTAACGTCATTAAGGTCAGCTGTTCATTAAACATCATGTTGTCATATTCATTATTAATACTGCCAAATTATTACGCAACGTTATTTGTTCATTAGTATTTTCCTCTAATATATGATCTTCAAAAAAAATTTTCACAGTAAGATTCCTAATGAATTTATTAATGTCTAGCATGATCTCAAAAAGTCCCGAGCAGGTGTAAAATTTAATCCTTTCTTTAAGACAGCATGTTGAGTTTCCGTTAATATAGTCGGTGTTAAGCAAATTACATTATCAGTGTCCTTTTCAGACTTCTCTCCATGATAATTTTCTATTTCTTTCTTCCCCGTCCTTTTTGTTTTTGTTTGGGATTTAAATCTTCCCCGTTTTTTGTGGCAGTATTCAAATCTTCATCTATTTCCTTATGTAGAGCTCTTTGTTGTCTTTTACTAATGTTACCCCTGGTGATAGATCTTTCTACTGAGGTGTGGTCTGATTCAGAAGTTGCTGCCTCTGTGTGCTCAATGTCAGAGAAGCTTACTTCTTTTTGTTTTTTGTTTCGTCTTCTTGAGGATCGCAGTATGGGTCTGGATTGTCTCTGGTAGGGATCGTTATTCCATGTATACACTTTGTTGTTAGCATAATCATCTAAATCTCTTTGGTACTTATGTTTCTTTGTCTCCATAATAATAACTTCTATTTTGTTGATGTTATTTTTTATGCTGTTATGTAAACTCTCAAACTCAGGATCTTCTTGATAACTGGATATTTGCATTTCCATGGTTTTTATTTGATATTGTATTTCTTGTAATTTATTGCTTTCATAGTCAACAATTAATTTTATTAAATTAATAGAGCAGTCTGTCAATACTTGATTCCACTTATCCTTGAAGTCCTGTGTGTAACTGAAAGTTGGATTTTTTCTTATACGCAATCCCCGCGGTATCATGTGTTTTTCCAAATATGTATTTAGCGTATTCCGATCCCACCATATTTTCAATTCTTGAATCTGTATTTTTTCTAAATTTCTAATAAGAGTTTTAAATTCTTTTTTATCTTTACATTCCGAATCTTCTAATCCAAAAACCTGTGCTAGTTTGGATTTTCGGTCCATATTCACATATCAAGAGAAACTAACAGCGGCAACTGTTAGGCCTCGTTCACACGGCTTATTCTGCCGCGTATTGGCGCCGTACTGCGCGCCGGATTTGCGCTTCAGTACGGCGCCAATACGCGGCAGCAATTACGGTAATCCACTGCTCTCATTGAGAACAGTGGAATCCGTTGCTCCTCCCCGCTCGGTGAATCCGCCGCGGGGGGAGAAAGTGACATGCACATTATTTACGGCGCGTCCGCGCCGTAAATAATGCATTGTCTATGGGGCCGGGAGCGGCGCCCGTCCCGCCCCTTATTCACGGCGGATTTGTGCGCTCAATACGGCGCACAAATCCGGATGGGAATAAGCCGTGTGAACACGGCCTTAAAGTGATTGCTTAAAGTCTGAAAGTAATTAATACCCTCTGCACTTTTAAGTATATATAGCATACGGGGAGCCTGTATCGGTATACAGTATAATTCTGCTGGTAGAGCTTTGAAGCTTTAAAGCTTAAGACGACTGCATATAATATCAAATAACGGATGCATGAGCTCACCTTGATTGCAGAAGAATGCACCTGGTCTTCCCCGTGTTTGTTTCTCCTCAGCTTTGGCTGGGATATCAGTCCTCAGTCACAGGACATATTCTTTATATGAAACCACAAACGAAATCCAGCAGTGGCTTTGGTGAAGGAGAGTTCTTTATTCAAAATATCTTAGTGCAGAGGGTATTTTAAAAGGCATGGCAAGGCAAAACCGACGCGTTTCTGGTGCTAACCTGCACCCTTGTTCACGGCTCAAAGCCCATATCCAAGTGAACAGTTTAAGTAGGGAAAGGCAAACACTTTTTGGAAGAACATGGAGGTAGTATAAGTAGTTTGTCATTTTTCGGAATAGAAAAGGTAGAACGCCCGTTAAGAGGCGGTGACTGGCAGCGAAAGGTCCGTTTGCGCGAAGCCTACTGGATTCTGGAGTTACAAACCAGAATGCCATTAGGTTTAAATCTTCGCAATGACCTAGCTTACATACATTAAATGCTAATTTATTATTGTGATTGCATTATTGTGTAAATAAGTAAATACATTGTTATGGCAATATTAATATACAAAGTAATTTTAAATGTTTTTATATTTACATATCCAAAGTGAAAGCTTGTAGGATGTGACGTAGTGTATCACATGATGTCTTTCCCTACTTAAACTGTTCACTTGGATATGGGCTTTGAGCCGTGAACAAGGGTGCAGGTTAGCACCAGAAACGTGTCGGTTTTGCCTTACCATGCCTTTTAATATACCCTCTGCACTAAGATATTTTGAATAAAGAACTCTCCTTCACCAAAGCCGCTGCTGGATTTCGTTTGTGGTTTCATATAAAGAATATGTCCTGTGACTGAGGACTGATATCCCAGCCAAAGCTGAGGAGAAACAAACACGGGGAAGACCAGGTGCATTCTTCTGCAATCAAGGTGAGCTCATGCATCCGTTATTTGATATTTCTACAGAGGTAGACTATGTTGTTTGTCCCTTGTTATTTATGTTCAAATTAACCAAGTTGGTGGGAGGGAGGAAACAATTAGGGGAAGAGGGGAGAAAATAGAAAATGGGTATTACCTCACTGTCATAGAGGTTTTTTTTTTCCTTTCATCAAAAAAGAGTGATTGCTAATTTGCTTACATCATTGATCATTTTATGCTTCATGTTTGCATGTAAATTCGTATGATTTGCATCATTGCATTGTTTGGAAATACCCAATAAAACATTTTTTTTTTATTAGATTCAGTTTTACGAGATCTTTTGCAAACTAAACTCTCCAGCTAATGGACAGAAAGACAGTGTGTTTCAAACAGCTCTGTGCCGCCTTTTATAATATTTGGAGCAACAAGCCAAGCAGAATGATAGCCTCAGAGACAAAAGAGTTTCTCTTTTTGTCCATTCAATCAGGAACAGCTCAGGCAAAACAGCACTTCGTACCCCAGAGATTCTTGACAGTTTTCACTCATATTACCAGAATTTATACAGTACAATCTTCGCTCTAATTACTCCACTCCTTCTAGTATCACAACAGCAGAAATGTTGGAATCTTATATGGGAAGATTCACAGTGCCTAAGCTCGGCTTGGATAGACACTCTGCTCTAGAGGCTCCTTTCTCTCCCGTGGAGTTGTACCAAGCTATTTCTTCCTTGCCGGCAGGGAAAATCCCAGAACCTGACGGTTTCACGGGAAAATTTTATAAGGTACTTAAAAAGGACCTGATGCACCCCTTATTAGATTCGGTCTCGCCTGCCCAACTGTTCCCTCTCTCCTTTTTACAAGCACATATCACAGTAATTCCCAAGCCAGGGAAGGACCCACTCCTCTGTCAGGGTTACAGACCCGTATCATTACTTAAAGGGGATGTATCGCTTCGTCTGTTCGTGTATTTCCAAGTATTTTCAATTTCTCAGCTCTACAAATCCAGGGGCGTTTCTTCCCCTCCCAGCTGGCTGTTCTTCCCCTCCCGAGCCCTGTTCCCCCCACCCCCCTCTCTGTCTGATTCCACATCTCACTGTTCCTCTCCCTGCAGTCTTATTTTGTAAGAGCTGTTTAAATACCACATACCTGCATTCAATCTAGACAGTCTTCTATGATCTCTTCTCCTTTCTCAGCTGGAGGTTTGTTACAGTTGAATCCAGTGTTCCTATGAACGGCACAGATCTCCCTTCTATACAGGAGAATTAGGCACCATGGCACAATTTTGCTGTTTTCTGATCGTAGAATCAGCTGCAGTGTGTTTCTGTTGGGTGTGCAGAGTGAAATTGCTACAGCCCCTTAATCTGAGTGAGAGAAGCAGGGATCGAGGCATATTTCTGCTGTTTTCTGATTATAGAAGCTCTGCAGTGTTATTGTGTTTCTTCTGGCTATGCAGAGTGAAATTGCTGCTGGTTTCCCCTACTCTGAGTGATTGAGAGACAGGAATGCTCGCTCCGTGAATCCGACGGGGGCTGACAAAAAGTAAATTAGTAGAGCAGTCACCAAACCACGGGACCAGGAAGGAACCCAAACCAGAAAGTGGGGAACTGTGTTTTACAGAAACAGAAGATAAGGACACTGTAAAAAAAGGGACAGCTTGCTAATGACATCCAATTGCAAAGTTGTTGGTTTTCACTGTCCCCTTATTCTGAAGACCATTTAATGAAATGATACAACCCCTTTAATACGGATACTAAATTATATGCAAAACTTACCGCTATTAGGCTCAACACAGTGCTGAAAAATCAAATACATACAGATCAGGTTAGCTTCATGCCTAAGAGAGAGGCACGGGATTATACCTTCAAAACCTTCTCTCTTAACCACCAGGCACAACAATCCCAGACCCTTCTCATGTTGTTGTCCTTAGATGCAGAGAAAGCATTTGACATGGTGGATTGGTGTTTTTTGGAATCTGCTTTGTCAAATGTGAGGATTGGGCCGATACTACTGGAAACAATCTTTGCATTGTACCAACACCCATCAGCACAAATTAGAGTTGATGGCACTCTATCCAAAACCTTTCAAATTCGTAATGGGACACGTCAAGGCTGTCCATTATCACCTATACTATACATAATTACTTATATTACTTATATTACTTATAATATTTAATGCAGTCCATCAGGGCTGATCAGGAGGTCAGGGGAATTCTAATTGGTACTGAACACCAAAAATGTAAAGCATATGCGGATGATCTCCTCTTATATATTAAACAACCTGAGGTGTTATTAACGGCACTGATAGATCTGTTAGAGAAATTTAGCTTCCTCAGCAACTTCAAAGTTAATCTCTCTAAGAGTGTCGCCCTAAGCGTTAATCTAGACCCTGAATTAGTAACATCTTTGAAATGGGCAAGGGATGCGTTCACATATCTAGGGATTCAGATTCCAGCAAAGCAGGAATTGGTGTTTGGATTAAATTTTGCAACTTTTTTACACACTCTTAAAATCGATGTCTTCAAATGGGATAAGAAGGATTTTTCTTGGTTAGGGAGGATTAATATCCTAAAAATGAACAGTCTACCCAGGCTCTTGTTTTTATTTTAAACTGTCCCAATCAAACTGCCTAATTCTTTTTTCCTTAAGATTAATAAATGGAAATTCGTGTGGGCCAATAGGACACCGAGAGTATCAAGGGACATACTGATCAGAAAAGGGAAAATTGTGGTCTGGCCCTACTAGATCTGAAATCTTATTATATAGCGGCTAATGCCACCAGAGTTCTAGATGCCAACTCCACAAAAAGGTAGATACAAATTGAGGAGCAGATCTTTGGTGGCGCTCTCTCTGCCTTACCTTGGCTGGTGTCTCATCGAACGCACCCTAAAATACACCAGCTACCCCTAGTATCACAGGTCACTTTGTCAGTGCTCAGGGTTTATGGATCACAATATAGCTTGTATTCCCCAAATGGCCCTCTTATTTCTATTAAGGGGAATCCTGAGTTACAAATGTCTGCTCAGGACCTATATTATTTCGGGACGCGAAGCCTTGTAGAATTAGAGAATTCCTTAATAAAACATCTCTTAAAGCATTTGAAGTTATACTTTTGCAACATCAATCCCCAAATGTGTGGTTGCAGTACATGCAACTTAAGCATTACTTTGACATTAATAAGGTTAAGCTCGAGCTCACTAGAGACTTCACTGACTATGAACAACTTTGCGTTCAACAACGGTCTTCGCAGCATCTTATCTCTATGTTATATAATAGGATATTGAACGCCCTTTCACCTAATAAACCTACATTTCAGAGTAGTTTGGAAAAGGAATTAAATTCTTCCTTCGCTGGAGAGGACTGGTCAAAAGCCTATACCTTAGCCCATAAGGCCTCAACATCATGCCATATCCAGGAGCTCAGCTACAAAGTGCTCTCTAGATGGTATAGAGTTCCTACACTATTGCACTTGATCTACCCAATGGTACCTTCTACTTGTTGGAGATGTCAGAAAAACTCGGGCACTATTTCACACATTTGGTGGGGATGCGAGGAAATCCAAATCTTTTGGCGTAAAGTCAACAATGTTATGAAATTGATTACAGGCATATCCCTGCAGAATGATCCATCTGTGCCTCTCCTCTTCATGTTACCCATGAAGCTACATGCTCTAAAGGGGAATTTAATAAGAGAGCTAAGCTTATAATTCCCAGAAAGGAGGTACCTTTGTGGATCTCCACTATGTCTTAGTGGTTCAAAGACGTTTTTCATATTCAGCGAATGGAGGAGATAAGGGTAGATGCCAATCAAAACCTTTAACACTTCAACAGGGTGTGGGGAGCAGGTTTGTGGAGTTGAAGTCAGAGTCGGTGCCTATTTTGCAGGAATCGGAGTCATTATAAAATGGACCAACGAAAATATATAATTAGTTGGTACAGTTAGTTCGATGCAGTGCTAAGAGCAAGATGAATTGGGTCTTGCCAGTGGTACTGCTTCCATATCTTCAGCCTCATCAATAAGAGTGTAATTTATGCATGGAGCAGTCAAGTTACCACAAGGAAAAATTTTTTTTTTTTTTTTTTTTTTTTTTTTTTTTCCCCCTTTTTTTTTTCCCCAAATTTTTTTTTCCCCTTTTTTTTTTTTTTTTTTTTTTTTTTTTTTTTTTTTTCCCCCTTTTTTTTTTTTTTTTTAAAATTTTTTTCCCCTTTGGGGTTTTCTTTTCTTTTTTTTTTTTTTTTTTTTTTTTTTTTAATTTTTTTTCCCTTTTTTTTTTTTTTTTTTTTTTTTCTTTCATCTTGGGTATCTCATACAAACTTTGCCCGTAATATTTTTCACCCGCATGTTCTGCAGATTCTTTCTGTAATGCATTGTTACTGTTTTGCTCCTTTTTGTATACTCAAATTACAACCCGTTCTCACATTCCCTAATGCTTAGTTGTTATCGGGTTGATTCCCAAGTGAAAGGGCACGGTTCAGGGGCCCTGAAAATTCCCCCAAAAAAAGAAAAAGCCCTACACCAGCTCATCGATAGCATCTCTGGACCAAGAAAACTGCCAAACTGCCTCATGTGAGGTCCCGAAAGCAGGAAAAAAATATGAAAATAAGTCTGTCCATCCCAAAGCCAAGAGTTGGACGTTGAGGGGAAATATCAGAGCCATCACAAGGTCGATCCGTTATGACATTACAGACACGGCAGTGGAGGTGGCTCGTTTGCTTCTTAAGAATGAGATCAAAGATGTCCATGCAACCACCAGGCAACACCTTACACAGGTAGGGGAAGGTGGCCCCAAAAAAAGGGGAAGAAGTCGTGACTTCAAACTCGTCTAAAAAGAGTCTCAAAGAGTAACAAAAAAAGTAGAAAATGGAAGTTTTGGAAAAAATGATTTGGAGTGATGAAATAAAAGTCAATAGACCGGGCTCTGATGGGGGGAAAAAGGGAAGAATCAAGAGAAAAGGACGAACGAAGCGAGAAATTGAAGAACTTGTCAAGTTCAGTGGAGGAAGCCTGAGGATATGAGGATGTTTTACAGCCAAAGATGTTGGATACCAGGATCGATGGTGATCTCAATGCTGAGCTATATGTGAGTGTCCTACATGAGGAGTTATTTCATACACAAGTATTATGGGTATGAAAAGGACAACATAGTGTTCCATCAGGACAACTACCCGAAGCAGATGTCAAGGTTGGAGACGGAATGGTTCAATGACAATGAAGTAGAGTTGCTGTATTGGCCTCCACAATCCCCAGACCTCAATCGAACACTTGTGGGTAGAGTTGAAGAAAATGCTGTATTCGTACCCAAGTCCAGTATGTACCAACATTGGGAATGTGTAGAAGAGACCGGAGATCAGATTTTGGTCAAGACATGCTTGAATCTGATCCAGAGCATGCCCAGAAGGATTCAGACAATATTGAAAGCAAAAAGGTGGATTTACCAAATACTAACCAAAAATAAAAATTAACATTTTGATTTTCAAGAGAAAGAACAGAAACCCAATACATTACAGGGCCCAAAAAACCTCCAGAAACAAAGCAAATGAAAAATCTTACGAGTAATTTTGTTATAAGATAGAAAAGGTTTTATTGAAAAAATGAGGTTAAAAGCCTAAATTTTCAAAGCTTTTGGGGGATGGTGGAAAATGGAGCTGAAAGTCAAAAAAAAAACATTGTTCCCAAATTTTGTTGGTAAATTTGTTTGTTCAACCTAAATAGCTTAAATTATTGTTCCAAAAGGTGAAAAAAAAGCCAGATGTTCCCTTTTTTACTACAAAAAAATTTTTTCCCTACGAAGTAGGTTGCAGCACAGCAAACAGCAGGGGGAAAAAGGGTTTTTAAAGCTGAGAATTTTGAGCGGTGAACGGGGCCCTGCGAGTGCGTTTTCCTTTTTAATGTGTTTTTTTTTAAGTGTTGGAGACTTAAGATTAAAGAGACTTTAGATTTGGGATTTTTAGAGGGGACAGTATTGTATTGTTATTATTAAATTTTTATTCAAAATTATTTTTTTTGGTTTAATACCCCCCAATGGGTTCCTTGTTTGAAAATTTTTTCCATCACAACCTGTGCAATGTATGCCACCCCTTGGGAGCAACAGTTCGAGGGTCCATACGGGTGTGCAAGATGGGGCACACGGGCCACATTTAAAAGGCCGTATCCGGGATCTAAATGAGAAAGTGGAAACCCCTGAGATCCATTCCCAAACCCGGGAAACGAGCGGGGCGGGCCCCACTGAGCAATCCCCCGGGTTTGTAGATGCTGGGGAGGGGGGGTAGAAAGGAGGTCCCAGGAACTTTGAGGCAGCTAAGGGTAGCAGTCGGGAAAGAAGGGTTTGGGGGAAGAGTTTTCGGGGAGGCTGGGCCCTTGTTTGGCACCCCCCAAAAAAATTGCAAGATTGGCAGATGAGGGGGATATCAGCTAAAAAAATAGCTTTGCTGCGGGCAAGTCACTACCCCTGTCTGCTCCAAAAAGATGGGGAAAGGGGAGTCCCAGGTCACCCTAGAAAAAGGGTGTTTGTAGTTGGGGGCTCCCAATTTTTTTAGGGGCACAGACATGGCAATCTGTAAAAGGGGGACCGGATGGGGCGAACAGTATTTGTTTATCGGGGCCCTTCCCGGTTCGAACATATGCGGATGGGGTTGAAAGATTGGGGGTGGGGTGGTGAAAACCCAGCGTCATGGTCCACATTGAAACCCCAATGAAAAAAGTTAGGGGTGGGTTGGAGTTTTCCTTAAAAATGATTTCAGGGTCTTAGGCCAAAAGCTCAAGGCAAAAACCTCCAGGGTAATTTTTTCAGAAATATTACCTTTTCCCAAAGGGGCCACCCAGAGAGGCAGGGGAAAGATTAGAGGGGTAAAATAAGTGGGCTCAAAAATTTGGGTTGTAGGAAAGAGGGATTTGGGTTTTTTGGGGAAATGTTTCTGAAATATTGTCTTGGGTAAGAATCCCATGCTAGGGGCGGGGGTGCACCAAAAAAGGGGGGGGGGCAGCCCGTATTGGGGGAAAAAAAGGACAGGAAGTTGGGGGAATATTTTAAAATTGGGAATGGGGGGGGGAAAGGGAAACACACCTTTTAGGGGCATTCGGGAAAAAGGGGGGGTTTGGGTTAGGGGGAATTTAAATTCGGGGGGGGGGGGGGAGGGGGGGGGAGGGGGTTTGGGAGCTTTGTTTAAAAAAGACAGGGGAGAAGGGAAAAAAAACTGAAAAATATTTTAAAAGGGGGGGGGTTTAAAAGGGAATTGGGAAACAAAATTTTATTAGGAAATTTTTGTGAAAAAATTGCTTTTTTGGGTAACTTGGAGGGGGAAAGGGGGGAGGGGGTTGAGTTTGGGGTTCTTTAAATGGGGGGGGGGGTCCTTAAGGGGGGGAAGGGTGTAAAAAGGGGGGGGGGGGGAGGGTTTGTTTTGGGGGGGAAAATTTTGGTTTAAAAAAAATGCAAGATTTGGTAAGGAAATGAACAGGGGGAATTCCCTTATGGGGAAAAATAAATGGGGGGGAACCAATACAAATAATACTAATTGGGGGCTGCCCATAGGGGCCCCCCAAAAAAACAAACCCCTTTGGGGTTTACTCCTCGGCCAAATAATAAGGTGGCTAATCAAATGAGGTTAATTTTGGGGGACTTTTAACATCCAACATCAAATTTTGGGGTTTTGAAAAACCGTAGCTCTCATAAAGGGAAACAGGGTTTTTTCCCAAAAACTAAAGATAATTTCCTTTGCCAAATGGGAGAGAAACCCAAATAAAAGGAAAGGCCCTTCTTTGCCCTTTAAAATTACTAAAAACCTGACAGGTTTTAAAAAAGTTCAGGGTTTAGGGGGACCTGGAAAAAGTGACCAAAAAATATAATAAAATTTTCCCTTTATCCTTTTAATAGATTTTTTGTCAAGGAGCCCCAAAAACACTTGGGGGTTTTGGGGGGGCTAAGTTTTTCTGCTTAGGAAAAAAAAAGGGGCCCCAAACCGTATTGACTGGGGCAAAAGTGTTTTTTTAAAAAATGGGAGAACAAATAATAAATTGGGGGTTTTTTTAAAAAAAACCTAGGCTTTCCCCTGTGAGAGGGGAAAATACCCCCCTTAATGGGGAATAAAAAAAATTAAAATTCCCCAAAATGAAGAAAAAAACCCAAATTAAAAAAATAACTTTTACTTGAAATGCCTTAAAAGAATGCCCTCCAAAAGAAAGGGGCCCCAGAAACAAACAAACCAAAAATTTTTCTCCTAAGAGGAAAAAATCTGGGTTTCCCCTTTAAACAAATATCCAATATAGTGGTACTGACCCAAGGGGTGAAAATTGCCCCCCTTTTGGGGGAAATAGTCGCCCCAACCCGGGGCGGCCCCCCCCTATTGAGAGCGCAAACCCTAGGTCAAAACCCCTTAAAAAAGTTCCCAAAAAGGGTACCCCCCAAGGGGAAATCCCATATGTGCTATTAAAACACTCTTGGGAAACAATTCTATCCAAAAAATCATTCCCTTTTGTCACAAAGTAAAAAACAAAAAAAAAAAAAAAAAACAACGTTTTGGTTTCATTTATTGGGTTCAAAAAAACCTGTGTGATTTTTTCTCCCGATGGGTATAGCCTAAAGGGGGCCCGCTGGGGATTTCCCTTTTTGGAATGTTTAAGGGGGCCCGACCTGGGGGCGCCCCTCAATAGGGGGGCCGCTCCTTTTTGGGGCGAATACCCCCGCCGAGGGGGGGAATTTTCACCCCTTTGGGGCTTACCACTATATTGGATATTTAGATTTAGAAAGGGAAACCAGCATTTTTTTCCTTCTAGGGGAAAAAATTTTGGGGTTTGTTGCCCGTGGGCCCCCCATTTTTGGGGCATTCTTTTAAGGGGTTTTCAAGTAAAAATTATTTTTTAATGGTTTTTTTTTCTTCACTGTGAATTTTTTCTACAAAAATTTTAAAAAAATAGGCAAAATTAGATTTATGTCTGTGATTTTTTTTAAAAAAATAATTTTAAAAAAGGAAAAAACCCCAAAGTGGAAACAACAGGGGTGTAAAAAGTAAATAAAAAAAAAAAAGAAAACGTTTTTCTACTAAAACAGGGGGTTTGTGAAGAGGCGCTAAAAAGCTATAGGTTTAAAAAAATAAAATTGTTAAAAAAAAAGATAAAAGGAAAACAAAGTGGAACGGAAAACAAAATTTGCTA